>JAXFYN010000188.1:368593-509767 GCA_036172215.1 Camellia granthamiana
AGGTAATTTTCATTACTAAATTGAGCGCAAATAGTAACCAATTTATACATGAAAACTACCCTGAGCCAACAAAAGTCTACAGAGCAAAAGTTTACATCAAAAATCAAAGCTACTTAATATAATTGAAATGACTCCCAGATCAATCCTCGGGGTCAGATTCAAGTGGCTCAACATCCACTTGCTCGTAGAGAATTGGCAAGGCCAATGTAACTCCAGCAGCAGCAAGGGCTTTGAGCCACCCATGTTTGAACCCCCGATTCTCGAATTTGGGGACTTCATCTACATATTCCGTGAAGGCGGCACTTTTTCCCGCCTCGAATGCCCCAGAAGCCTCAGAATCTGCTTTTTCCTTGGCCGCCTTGAGCTCCGCTAACTGAACCTCCGCCTCGGCAAGCGCCTCCTTGGCTAACTTGAGCGATTCTTCGCTCGCATTTGCCCTACTCTCAGCCTCAGAACGGAACTGTTCAGCTGAGCGAGCCCTTTCCTTTTCTGCTTCAGCTCACGCACTCTCCACCGTGGCTCTCATCACTTCAAACTCGGCCTTACTCTTTTAACTGTCCACCTCTTCTTGCAAACGATCAATCCTGCCAAGGGCATCATGCAGGCGGCGGCCTAGGTCCGTGATCCTGCCAACAGTCTGCAAAATAGGTTGAGGTCGTCAGATACCTTAATGAAAACAAATTCAAGAAAATCTGAGATGCACTTACCAGAAGCGCCGACTGAGCAGATAGGGCTACGGCCATAACATCCGGCACGGCGCGAAAGGCTGCGTTGTCAGCCGGTAAGGAAATTGAAGCCGCCAGGCTCAACGCCACGGCTGGATCCTCAATGGCTGAATCATCGGAAGAGACTGGCGTATCTTTGATCTTTGGTCGAATAATAAAAGGCGCAACCACGTCCGGCTCTTCTAAACGAGGCCATTTGGCAGCAAGGCTAACTTCCGACCTAGCCTCTCCCTCGGCGCTACGCTTTTCGCCGCACTCCTCCGGAATCAGCCGTTCGTCAATAACTTGTTGTTCAACCCCTTCCCCTGTTTCGGCCGCAGCAACCTGAACCGTCTCTTCAATAACGGGTACGAAAGTTTTAATCAAGGTGGGCTCAAAATGGACGGCCTCGGCCTTCTTTCGAGCAGCCATTCGCTCGGCATTTTTCTTTCGCGCCATCTGCGTAAGGTTTTCCCCAGCCATACCTTCGAAAAAATAGCCAGGCAGGTCTTCCAAATTTGCAAAAATATCTCCGGAAGAAAACTCTTGCCTACCTGAAGTGGACGGTGAGGGCTGGTTAAGTCCGGCAGCCTCGAACGCTGAGTGTATCGCTTCGTCAACCTCTTTAGCCTCCTCAGCGACCTCTCTGGTTGGTTCGGCAACACCTCTACTACCGGTTCTGCGTCTGCCCCCGAATTCGAATCTTCAAGGCCAATTTGCCTAAGGCTCTTGAAGCTGGGAAAGAGCAGAGTTGAAAGGTGTTGATCGCCTGCTGGAATTGGAATGCCTTCCGCGGCCGAGAATGTAGTACAAGTGGGTTTGTATCGGAGGAGTATGTGAGCAGCTCTTCCTTGCTTTTGTACGTTTGGACGGCCGAAGTATCTGAGTGCAGACTTGATCTCCTCAAGGACTACGTCGTCGGCTGATAGAAGAATCTTCTTCAAACTGTTACCTGCAAAGAACAAGGGATGATTAAAGGAAAAAAGCCGAATAAAGGGGAAGTCAACAAACACAAGTCGTTACACGGCAACCTGGATCACCCTTCCGTCTGGGAATAGGATCTAGGCGGTCTTCGCCTTCCCCAAACTCCCAATTACCTCGGACATTGACCATTACGTCGTCAACCCTCTTACCAGAACTGGCAAGCATGGTTATCAAGTGATGATTAGTGTCCTTGGCCCTGAGAAAGTATCGCCCCAGCCGACCGGAAGATTTGGCCAAAGCGTAGCAGTGACGAATCGCCGGAATGCCAAGGTTGATCCTAAGACGTCGGTTCAACTCTATCACCCCCATAATGATTCGAAAGAAATTTACGTTGGGCTGAGAAGGAATCAGACTCCAATAGCGAAGGACGTCCCTAAGCAGTGGATGTAGAGGAAAGCGGACTCCGCCCTCCGCTATAGATAAGAGAGGGAAGACGATCGTATTTTGATCCTCCCTCTCCATATCAAGAGCACTGTCCGTCACAAGAGACAAGTGGACATCGTCGGGAATGGAAAAATGTCGCCGGAATCCGGAAATACGACCCTCAGAAAGGAGGTCTTTCAAGTGTTTAGCCATTTTTGCAAGGATTCAAGGTTTCGCCGAAATCAAAATGACAAACAGAAAATAGGACTGTAAAGAAAGGAGAAGAAGACTTACGAAGATTAAACGGACGAGGATAGACGGAGAGAAGTTGCAGAAAATGCGAATCAGACAAGGGATACCCGCTGGCAGTCCAAGGGTTTCGAATACACGACTAAATGTGCACTCGAAAGGACTGAAATTTCAAATCGCAATAAATGCGAAGAGACGCACGAATGAAGCGGGAAAGTGTAATGATGACCGAAAAAGTGTGCGCATTCTGACATCTGTATTGGGGCGTGCGAAGCCGCCTGACTTATTTTAACTTTTCCAATTCTAGACCAAACACGCCGATTAACTTCCGTCAATAGGGAGTTCGGGGGGCAATTGTGGGAGCCGAATATATGGCAAATTCAGAGGGTACGTACTTTAGAGGGTTGATGCTAACTGGCCGAATCCAACGAGAATGGGAAGCCGAATACAATATATGAGCCGAATAAGTATAGATCCTCCAAGCCGAATAATGGGGAAGGCAATGATTAAAAAGTAGGCCCTAGCCCCGAGGACCAGGAGGAATAGATATAAATGCAGGGACAATGAACTTAGAGAGGTATGTAAGAATCACTTCACTAAACTTAGTAAGAAAGTTGTCTTGAGGGTCTGAACTGACTTGATCGTCGGAGTGCTAATTCCGGCACCCCCGACCGGAGTGTTTGTATCTTTTCAGGTGACTAGCTGAGGATCACTAGCGTCTCCCAGGATTCGAAGAGTATTTCAAAACCACATCTCCACAGTTGATAATGTGGTTCTAGAGCTAACGAGTTGTAATCTCATTTGGGTTGTTGAGAAATGATGAAATTAGCTTATGTAATTAAATGAAATAGAGAGAGATGGCTTAATGATTGAGTTTGGCAATTTAAGACTATACATAATGTGGATGCCGTTATCTTTAACGTTGTATATGCATAGTATACTTATACCTTTGTTAAATTTCATATACTATGTTAGATGATCTCTACTGAGCTGTGGCTCACCCTACTTGGGAATAACATTTTCAGGTAATGATGGCATGCCTCCACCAAGGCAATAGTGTAGAAGAAACTTTTGGAAGCAAGGGCTTCTCATTTTGATTGTGTAGTTTTTGTAAAGCCAAGGGCTTAAGATGTAATGAGCGAAGCTCACTTTTGATTGTAACCAAGATATGTCTTGGAAAGATGTAAGCCTATAGGGCATTTAATTTGTTGATATTAATTTGCATTACATGCTGTAGATTCTGAATGAACGTTTATGAATGTATAATGCATGTAACCCCTTTTGTAATACGAATTCTGTTATGAGAAAGTATACCAATTATGTTATATTCATTCCTCTTATAAGTTGGGTTATTTGTATCATTTTGAGGGTGTTATAAATTTTGAGGTATCAAACATTTTCCATTTGTAAATATCCTATATATTAAAAAAAAAATTAAATGTAGCTTTTGAATATGTGTTTATCAGTTTTGTTTTATGGACATAAACAATGGACGTTTCAAGTTAAAAATTAAAAAGTAAAAAAAAAAAATAGATTGGATTTTTTAGAGATAAAAGAAGTCATCTAACTCTTCTATATACTATTTAAGATGGATTATTTAATCACATAAAAAAATATAAATTATATTTAGAGATTATCCCTATATATTATGCTATTATATACAATTATAACTATAACAAATTAACTATAATATATATGAAAAGTTATATTAAACTTTCATTTTTAATTAATTGAATTATAATTAATAAACTAACAAATAGCAGTAATGGCATAATAGAATAGAAATAGGAAAAAAAAATAATACAATGATATTTAAAAGTTTTAAATTTACCCAATGTTATAGTAAAATCTTGAATTCTCAATAAATTTTCACATTTTCTATAAAATAAAAGGACAATAAAAAATATTGATACCCATTTTTTTTACTTCAATTTTATGGTCTTCATTGAAGAAAACAAAATCCGATCAAAATCTTTGGTACAAAACAGACATAGATACTTCGATTGCAACCATAATCACCAATAATTCTTTTCCACCATGCAAACTTGTAAACAAACACATAAATCTCACTAAGACCGAAACTGAAACCAAAACCAAAACCAAACCAACAGCAAAGAAAGAGAATCATACATGGAACAAAAATAAAATTAAAAAACAAATAAATTTATGAAATGAGAGAATGTTACCTCCAACAACTTAAAACTCACCTAACCCAATTCGTTAGCTCATCTGCTAGTGCCCAAGAAGTCTAAAAGTTGGGATGACTAATCAGATTATTCTTTAAATAAAACTTAAAAATTAATTACTTTATCCCATTAAATGATTTAAAATTTTGATAGATATACATAAAAATTTAGATAATTATATTACTAAATCATAATTCAAATTTAGATATTGTCATATTTTTTTGAGATCCATATCTAAATTTTTATCTTTTTTTTTTTAATTATTATTTTTGTGTGGTTTCTATTTGTTTGTTTGTTTTTTTTTTTAAATTTATTTAAGATGGAGGTGTGGGTTTCTATTTTTTTTAATTATTATTATTTAGGTAAGTTGTGATGTGAGTTAGACACGTTATAGACATGTAGGTTTTATTGATTTAAAGTATGATGGTGTGAGATATTTTCGAATTCGATTTGTTTAGATAAACTTTAAATATTTTTAAAATTTAAAATTGGATATTGAGATACAAAAGAAAGATTTTAATTGAATAAATAAAAATAAAATTTATTAATTTTATCTATTTGTATATTTGATTTTTAGTTTTTTTTTTTGTTATGTTATAATATAATATATATAATATAGATAGATATTCACAACTTTCACGAAAAATATTATCTGATTTTTTGGGAAAGAGAGAAGGCATGCAAATTTTAATATTTTTTTTGGAAATCGGTTACAGAGATTAGGATAGAGAGATTATGAAATATTTTTTTTATCTTTTTATTTGAAATTCATAAATTAAAAGATAATTATTATTTCTAAAATAATGGAATAAATAAATCAGTCAATAGTTTTTTTTAAAAAAATCTATTTTATAAATTGAAAAATCAATAATTTTAGAAAATTGATTAATTTGTCCCATTAAATGATTTAAAATTTTGATAGATATACATAAAAAAAAATAGATAATTATATTATTAAATCATAATTCAAATTTAGATATTGTTATATCTTTTTGAGATCCATATCTAAATTCTTATCTTCTTTATTTTTGTGTGGTTTCTATTTATTTTTTTTTTAAATTTAATTTATCTATGGTTTCTATTTATTTTTAATTATTATTATTTAGGTAAGTTATTATGTGAGTTAAATATGTGATAGATATGTGAGTTTTATTGATAAAATTTATAGATTTTTAAAATTTAAAATTGAATATTGAAAGGCAAAATAAAAATTTTAATTAAATAAATAAAAATCAAATTTATTAATTTTATCTGTTTGTTTATCTAATTTTCAATTTTTTTTTGTTATGTTACAATATAATATATATAAGATACTGATAGATACCCACAACTTTCATGAAAAATATTATCTGATTTTTTGGAGGAGAGAAAATGATTGCAAGTTTTAATTTTAATTTTTTTTTTGAAAATTGGTGAGAGAGATTATGAAATATTTTTGTTATCTTCCTATTATTATTTCTAAAATTATGAAATATATCAGCCAATAGGTTTTTTTTAATCTATTTATAAATTGAAAAATCAATAATTTTAGAATGAGAGTTTGGAGCTCCTAGGCTATGTTTGGATTGAGTGATTTGGAGAGAAAAGAAAAGAAATGGAGTGATGTATTTTTTTTTTTATTTGTTTGGATAACCTAAGTAAAGAGAAATGAGAAGAAATTGAGAGAAATAGAGTTAAACTTATTTATCTTATAAGCCTCATTTTCAATCTTCTCAAAAGTGGAGAGATTGGGAGAGAAAAGAAACCACAATTTTCAAAATACCAATTTTGTCCCTATAAAAATAAAAGAAATAAAATGATTGAAAATATAAAAAGGTTATTTTTGATAATATAACATAAAATAATTTCTTTTATTTTCTCCTAATGAAATCTAACCAAACAAAAATGAGAGAAATCACAATCATTTCTTTTCTTTTATTTCTTCTTTATTCAAACAAACAGGAGAGAAATCACAATCATTTCTTTTTTTTTTCTTTTCTCTTATTACTTAAGTAATCCTTTTTTTTTTTTTCTCTCCTAAGTTCCCAACCATAGTGTTAGGAAGTTTCTCATTAGAAACACTATTTTCCTTATATAATATATAGATATAGATATAGATATTTATATTTGTTTTAAATATTTTTTTAATATACAAATTATTTTTTTTTATATAATCCTATCATTAACCATGATGTATGAGATAAGTTGAAAATGGTGCTACAATAACTATGAGATAAGTCAAAAAGGTTTGTAGGTTGGTAGAAGTCAACAAACGCTGAAGTTATTTATTTTTTTAAAATCAAAAATTAGAAAATTAGGATTGGGATATTGGAGCTCTCACAAAACTTGTGAGTTAGAAACTCTTTTTTCTTTATATAATATACTAGCCTATTACCCGTGTTATGCACGGGATAATTATGGATATTTGTATTTATTTTAGATTTTTTTAATATATAAATTATGTTTTTTAAGATTTTTATAAAAATAATGAAAATGGTACTGTAGTAATTATACACGGATTGTATCTATAATTATTTGTACGAGGGGATTTTAAATGCTGATCAGGAATTTTGACCAAATCAATAAATGCAAGCATGTAGATTGAAAAAAGTTAATAAATGCTGATCAGGGGATTTTGACCAAATCAATAAATGCTGAGTTTTTTTTAAAAATAAAAAATAAAAAATTTAAAAAATTCAAATTGGAATATTGAAGTTCCCACAGACCTTAGGAGTTAAAAACTCCATTTTGCTTAATATATAGTATAGAACGGGATAATTATAAATATTTATATTTATTTTAGATTTTTTTAATATATAAATTATGTTTTTTAAGATTTTTATAAAAATAATGAAAAGGGTACTGCAGTAATTATATACGGACTGTATCTATAATTATTTGTATGAGGGGATTTTAAATGCTAATAAAAATTTTTGACCAAATCAATAAATGCAGGCATGTGGAAAGACATGTGGATTGAAAAAAGTTAATAAATACTGATAAGGGGATTTTGACCAAATCAATAAATGCTGAGTTTTTTTTAAAAATAAAAAATTTAAAAAATTCAGATTGGGATATTGAAGTTTCGACAGGCCTTGGGGGTTAAAAACCCCCTTTTGCTTAATATATAATATAAATAGATGCATTATTGTATGTATTTTCTTTTTCCATGATAGAGACTCCCATAAGATACAACCACCACACCTCCTAAAATGATTTGAATTACTTATGTTACTGTCAGAGATAAAAAAATAAATAAATAAATAAATAAAAATAAAAAAAATTTAAACAAATCAATAATCAATACATGGGGTCATGGAGGTCCTCCTTTGTAGGGGTCCCAAACATTTATTTATTTATTTATTTATTTTTGAGCTTCATTATTGTATGTACTTCACACAAAACTATATGGGGGTGTTGCTTACCTAGGGGCAATTTGAGGAGTTAGCTAAAAGTTAACTTTTAATTTTTAATTCATTTTGAATCACATTATTTTTTATATTTTTTATACATAAAAGGATAAAAAAGTCAAAAAGTCAGATTTTAACCAACTTTTCAAATAATATTTTTGATAAATGAGAAATCACAATATTTATTTAATCATATTTTATTTTTCAATTACTTAATAAAGTTGAATTACTAAGTCTCATTTATAAAAATTTTCATTACATTATTAAAATAAACAATAGTATTAGGGGCTCTGAAAAAAAAATCTATATATATATCTATAAATCATAATTATTATAAGTATAACTCACATTTTATAAATTTTAAATCTATACCATCATTTTTAGTATAAATTTAAAATCAAATTATTTTTTAAAGTAAAATAATATACAAATTTACTATTTATATTCATTTTTTAGATTCAATAATGTGTTAAGAAAATGATTAATTGATAATTAAAAAATATTTAATTATTAATGAATGAATTTCTTAACACATCACTAAATTTAATAAATAAATTTAATTTTTGAACATGAATAACAATAAATGGACAGGCTGGAAAGTGGTAACCCCACTTGGTATGAATTAGCGTAGACCATGAACAAACAGAAAAATGCCTAAGACCCTCAGTGGGGGTCACTGGGGGGTCGTGTAGGAAGGTGATTAGTCCAAAAAATTTTTTTTTTTTTTTGCTTTCAGCAAATGGGGCGGCGCCACGTCACTGGGATCGACCCACTGGGGGTCGGAAGCAACGCTGTAACTAGGGGTGTGCGCGCTGCGGGTCGGTGCGGTTTGAGAGGAAAATAGAAACCGTATGGCGGGTGGCGGATTGATAAAAGTGTCATTAGAATTTGCCATTTTCCTTATCAAAAATCGGTGGTTCGGTTGACAAATAATGACGGATTTACCTTGGCGGTTCGGGCGGATTGACGATTTATAAAAAATATAATTCAAATTACAAAACTTAAATCAAAGAGTAAAAAAAAGACGAGAGATACCGTGATATTAAGCATCTTGCGAAACTTTCTTCTGATGCAGCAAGTGTAGCAACGACATGACAATATCAACGACTATGCCATCAGTTCATTATAAGTTGTTTTAATATTTGGTTGTATATAGTCTTTTTCTGGTTGTTGGTTACCAAGCTTGGTTGCCTAGTTTTTCTTCTTTTGGATTGTGTTTGGGTCTCCTTCTTGAATGTAAATTGGACTAAGTACTCGGTTGGTTTTGTGTACCCTCATGCTAGCTATTGGGGAATTCCAGATCTGTGCTTCCTTGGAATTATTTTTGTGCATGTCCTATACCCGTTGGAGATATGGGTTTTGAACAGAGTACCTGTTATGTTCGGTCAACTGCTGGATGAGTCTTTGGACTAATGCTTTTGGGCTGTGTTTTGGTTTCTTCTTATGCTCGTTGTAATTAGTGTTAGGGCCTGGGGTATGCCCCTTGTATTTTTGTAAATTTTCCTGTTTTAATTTATCTCTTATTCACCCAAAAAAAAAGAAGTTACAATGATCAAATACAATACATAAAATTAATATCATTCAGGGTTTACAATATATTGAAAATGTTTACTGTTGAAAAGTATTTAGATTGAAAAGTGAGCTGATACAAGTTTGCAACATGGCCAGAAAAAAAAAAAAAAAAAAAAAGATTGAAAAGTGAATTGGAATCCAACTTTATTTTGGATTACTGACATCTTGAATTCCCCTCGAGCAGTAATGTAATACTATATTCTAAGGTATAGAACAACAAGCAAACTTAAGTAAAAAAGAATTTTTAGAATCTTATGAAACATGATTTAATAGCGGTGCGGGTCGATGCGGTTTAAAAGAAAAATAAAAACCGGCGGATTGATAAAAATGTCACTAAAATTTGCCATTTTTCTTACAAAAAACCGGCGATTCGATTGACAAATAATAACAAATTTACCTTAGCGGTGCGGTTCGGTGCGATTTTAATGATTTTGACAGTTTCAACGGTATTATACACACCCCTAACTGTAACAAAGAGGATATGCTTTTTCTCGACCAATCAGACAAAGCATCTTAGCCAATGACGTTTGAGTGATAATTTTTCCCATGGATTTTTATATTTCATTTTTTTATAATGATTTTATTTTCCTAATGTAACATTTTTAAGTTTCGTTCAAAAAAGAAAAAAAAACATTTTTAAGTTTAAATTTTATATAAAACAACTTGTTTTGTGATTTTAAAAAGTACACAATATTTTAATCTCTCTTTTATTAAATTTGTACTACTAAATTATAAATTTTAGAAGGACTTGTGTATAAATCTTAATATGTGAACTTATTATCTAATAGATTCTATGATAATTAATGATTTTTTTTTGGGGATCAAATACTCTTACCATCACTATCTCACCATCGTAATACAAAAATTGAAAGATATAATTTTAAAATAATAAATTTTAAATTTAATTATACATATATATATATTAAATAATTTATTTTTAATTTAAAAAATAAATTTTTATAAAATAAATTTTCACTATAATAAATTTAATATTTAATTTTTAATGATTAAGTTTTACGTTTCAATTTTGTCAAACACCTCATAATAAATAAGGTTGAACATTCAAACGTTAGGATAGGATCGGACCACTCTGGTAGGGCCCTTTTACCTTCAAATGAAACCTAGCTTCCTCTTACCTCCAAATGCATTATTGTATGTATTTATTTATTTTTTGTCCAGTAATGACATACTCTTATAAAATACAACCACCACAACTCCTTAAATGATTTGAATCACTTATGTTATTGTCAGAAATAGTATAAAAAAAAAAAAATTAAACATATCAATAATCAATACATGGGTCATAAGGGTTTTCCTTTGGAGGGGTCCCAAACGTTTATTTATTTTATTTATTTTGAGCTTCATTATTGTATGCCATTTTGGGAACATGGTAAAAATGTCCAAAAATGTGGCTGTCAAAAAGGCCAGAAAAGCCATTTGGCAAGTGCCAAAAACGCAGCCGTAAAATTACAAATTAGGGCCTATGAAAAAAAATAAATAAATAAATCTCTTATGATGGGTAAGGGTATTTTAGTCATTTTAATTTGATTTGACACCATAAATAAATATTAAACTAAAAAGCAAAAAGTCAGCTTTTTACCAACTTTCCAAATCACTTCTAAAAAAGTCAAAAAACTTGGTAAAAAGTAAAAAATCAAAAGTCAACTTTTTACCAACTTCCCAAAACAACCTATATACTCTTATAAAATACAACCACCACAACCCCTTAAATGATTTGAATCACTTATGTTATTGTCAGAAATAGTAAAAAAAAAAAATTTAAACATATCAATAATCAATACATGGGGTCATAAGGGTTTTCCTTTGGAGGGGTCCCAAACGTTTATTTATTTTATTTATTTTGAGCTTCATTATTGTATGTACTTCACACAAAACTATATGGGGGTGTTGCTTACTTAGGGATTGTTTGGGGTGTCCTAAATAAGTACACTTTTTGTCTTTTTAGACTAAAAAATTGAGGTTAAAAATATGAATGTTTGTGTTAACTTTTTGACTTTTTATGAAAAAATGTGTATTAAAAAATTGTATAAATTAATGTGTAGGGGAAAATTAGTATTGGTAGTTGTTCAGCCGTAATTGTTGACTTTTGGTGAATAGTGATAACTTTTTAACTTTTTGAATAATTTTTTGACTTTTTAGCTTTTTGAGACTTCCCAAACTTGGCCTTAGAGGCAATTTGAGAAGTTAGTTAAAAGTATTTTTAATTTTTAATTTATTTTGAGTCACATTATTATTTATATTTTTTATACATAAAAAGATCAAAAAGTCAAATTTTAATCAACTTTTCAAATAATATTTTTGATAAATGAGAAATCACAATATTTATTTAATCATATTTTATTTTTTAATTACTTAATAAAGATGAATTACTTAAGTCTCATTTATAAAAAATTTCATTACATTATTAAAATAAACAATAATATTAGGTGCTCTGGAATTTATTTTTTTTTAAATATATATATCTATAAATCATAATTATTATAAGTACGGCTCACATTCTATAAATTTTAAATCTATACCATCATTTTTAGTATAAATTTAAAATCAAATTATTTTTGAAAGGAAAATAATATACAAATTTACTATTTATATTCATTTTTTAGATTCAATAATGTATTAAGAAAATGATTAAATTATAATTAAAAATTATTTAATTATTAATGAATTAATTTCTTAAAACATCACTAAATTTAATTTTTGAACATAAATAACAATACTCTTGCTGAAATGGACAGGCTGGAAAGTGGTAACCCCCATTTGGTATGAATTAACGCAGACCATTAACAAACATATGCTTTTTCTCGAACAATCAGGCAAAGCATCTTAGCCAACGACGTTTGAGTGATAATTTTTCCCATGGATTTTTATTTCATTTTTTTATAATGATTTTATTTTCCTAATGTAACATTTTTAAGTTTCGTCCAAAAAAAATAAATAAATTTGAATTTTATATAAAACTACTTGTTTTGTGATTTTAAAAAGTACACGATATTTTAATCTCTCTTTTATTAAATTTTTACTACTAAATTATAAATTTTAGAATGACTTATGTATAGATCTTAATAAGTGAATTTATTATCTAATAGGTTCTATAATAATTAATAAATTTTTTTATTTTTTTTATATCCAATACTACTACCATCACTATCTCACCATCGTAATACAAAAATTGAAAAATATTATTTTAAAATAATAAATTTTAATTTTTATTATATATATATATTAAATAATTTATTAAATTTAAAACACAAATTTTTATAAAATAAATTTTCACTTTAAAAATTTTAATATTTAATTTTTAATGATTAATTTTTGCTTTTCAATTTTGTCAAACACCTCATAATAAATACAACAATGATTTAGACCACTAAAAAATAAACCACTAATAGTACTAATGCATTGAGAATAGCAAAAAAAAAAAATAAGGCATAGAAAGTGGGCGGGGCCCACTACCACATCATTAGTGCTCCCCTAGTGCTCTCTTTTTAGTGTTCTCAAGCATTTTTCTAATAAATAAGGTTGAACATTCAAACGTTAGGATAGGATAGGACCACTCTGGTGGGGTCCTTTTACCTTCAAATGAAACCTAGCTTCCTTTTACCTCCAAATGCATTATTGTATGCGTTTTTTTTTCCCAGTAATAATAGAGACTTTTATAAAATACAAGGATCATGCTAGGGAGCCCTAAAAATATTCCCCTAAAATTTATAGCAAGGCAAAAACAAAAAAAATAAAATAAAATACAAGGACCATGCTAGGGAGCCCTAAAAATACCCCCCTAATCCCCCTAAAATTCATAGAAAAAAAAAAAAAAAAAAAAAGCCCAAAACGACGTCGTTTTGGGCATTAGGGGGATTAGGGGAGTATTTTTAGGGGGACAAATCATTTCCCAAAATAAAACTACCACAATTCCTTAAATAATTTGAATCACTTATGTTATTGTCAGAGATTGAAATTTTTTTTTTTTTAAACATATCAATAATCAATACATGTGGTCAGAAGGGTCCTCCTTTGTAGAGGTCCCAAACATTTATTTATTTATTTATTTTGAGCTTCATTATTGTATGTACTTCACACAAAACTGTTTGGGGGTGTTTCTCACCTAGGGGGAATTTGAGAAGTTAGCTAAAAGTTAATTTTAACTTTTAATTCATTTTGAGTCATATTATTTTTTATATTTTTTATACATAAAAGGATAAAAAAAAAGTCAAAAAGTCAGATTTTAACCAACTTTTCAAATAATATTTTTGATAAATAAGAAATCACAATATTTATTTAATCATATTTTATTTTTCAATTACTTAATAAAGATGAATTACTAAGTCTCATTTATAAAAAATTTCATTACATTATCAAAATAAACAATAATATTAGGAGCTCTGGAAAAAAAAAATCTATAAATAAATAAATATATATATATCTATAAATCATAATTATTATAAGTATATAAGAGGAGCTAATTTGAGTCCACTAAATTAATTAGGCCCAATAGTCCAAGGATAGTGGGCTCGAATTTATCGCAAGTCCAAGAATCAGTGGGCCCAGATTTATCGCCATCAAACGGACTGAATGGCTCTAAGCCTCGAAAAGGTTCGGATCCACAAACTTAAAGACTTACTCGGGCCCGGACTCGAAAAGGTATTGAGCAAGCTTAGAGATCCGAGGCACTCAGACTCGAAAGAGTTCGGATTCACGAACTTAGAGACTTACTCGGGCCCGGACTCGAAAAGGTATTGAGCAAGCCTAGAGATCCGAGGCATTCGGACTCGAAAGGGTTCGGATCCACGAACCTAGAGATCCGAAGCACTTGGCTTCGAACGGATTCAGACGCAATCTAGAAGTCGCTCCGTTAATGAGTCCTAGAACACTTGCGGGCTCGGAGCTTTCCGGGATCTACGCACCAGAACCATGGGCGTAATGGAGTTCGAACAAAGGACCCGATCCCGAGGACAGTGAGTGGAGATAAATTCACTCTTCGGTTAAACTAGCCTATACCCGAGTCGAGGTGGCACGATCTAGGGAAGTCCCTGAGACTCGGCGATATTTGCGGCAGGACGACCTTTGGGACTACCCCTGACCCTTTGGGATGATTGGGGATCATTGGTTAGGTGTGGCTAAGAAGAAGGGTTCGCCAAGGGGTTGATCTCCTTTTCGGGGTTTTTCTCATCCTCGGAGAGGTCACCTCCTCGGACAAGTTGGTTAGAGAGAATATTCCCCATGTGCCTTGCACATGGGCTCCATCCTACATCATGAGGTGCCTATAAATAGCACCCACCCATAGCTTTACAAGGGATGGATTTTGGAGATTTAACTCTTGGGAAAGAACTAATTTCCCTTCTCCATTATCAACCTTGAGAGTGAAAGTAGGAGATCCATGGGAGAGCCTTGCCATTATTCTCTCTCTAGCCACTTTGCCTTCTTCTTCACCCAATCTCTTATCTCCATCATCTCCTTTACTCTTGTGTTCTTGAGTTGAGACTATTGAAGAATCTAAGCCTCTCATAATCTTCTAGAGAATTCGAAGTTGTTCTTCAAGGGTCTTCAAAGATCTTCGAATTTTTCAACTACTTTCTTGAACCCTCTCATACATTTGGCGACTCCGCTGGAGAGGCGGATTGGTTAATGGTTTCAACGAGATCTGGAACTCATACAACTCCGGCAAAAATGGCAGATAATGAAACTCATCAACAAGGCTCTTCCAATGGTGGTGATGAAAGGACTCAAGTTCAAGACTCACCTCTCATCCTTGAAGCCATTGAAGAACTCCAACACACTCAACAAGAGATTCTCACGATCCTTCAAAATCTCACCCACACCATGTGGGTGATGGGTTCGAATTTTGCACCACCAGCAACAAATGGAGGTCAAGTTGGCACTGACAAGCATCAACAATTTCATGGTAATGTTGGAAATGGTCAAAACCATCAAGATCTACCCCAAATTCTCCCTGAAGTTATACAAAATGGTGTGCAAAATCAAGTGCTAGGAGAAACAAGTCATAGCCAACCTGTAGCCTATAGAGCGCAAAATCACACAACCGGAAGATCGAGAGATAGTCCATCGATGGTTGGAGGAGTCTCCGGTGCAATGAATGGTGTTCTAGCGGCGGTGGAAGTTCAAGGAAGGCCAACAGAAATTTCTCTACAAAGTGGTGCTCCATCCATGCCTAATTTTGTTCCACCAATTGTAAATTCTACTCATGTACCGAGTGGGTCTCCTTTAGCTCCGATGCCGAGTTTGCAAGCCCAACCTGATATAGCTGTGGCGTACAATGGACTTTATGGGACCCAATGCAACGTCCCATCACCGAATGTCATATCCATAAATGCCAATGGTCAATGTCACCACGTTCCTACATCGATGATGAATTCTCAACACCCGAATGGCCAAGTCGATCCAGGCTCAGTCTTCGGGTCTACAAGCCAAGTTCCGGGAATACCACTATCAAGTTCTCTCCCTCAGCAATTTCTCACTCTCGCCGATGTGCAAGCCATGTTCGATCTCGAACGGGGCAAGAGGACTTTACCCTCTTTGCCTGATCTGGATGTCAAGCCACCATACCCTATCGAGATGTTAAGTTATCCATACCCGGAGGGGTACAAGGTGCCGAAGTTCATCAAATTCAATGGCAAGCAAGGAAATGCTCGAGAACATGTTGTTCGGTTCATCGAGACTCTGGGTATTCATGGTTCAAACCACGCCATCCGACTGAGAGAATTCTCTAAGTCCCTCACTGACCGAACATATAGTTGGTATGTTAATTGGGCCCCAAATTCTGTCCGAAGTTCGAAGGAAATGGTTAACAAATTCCACTCCAAATTCTTTCAAGTAGCCGAGAAAGTGACCACACTTACCCTGTGTAAGGAAAAGCAACAAGAGAGTGAAGACATTCTCGAATATGTGAAGAGGTTTCAAGACAAAGTCGTAGATTGTCATGAGGCTGTGGAGGAAAGCTACTTGGTCCAAATCTGCGTTGAAGGGGCATTGAATGGATACAAGATGCTTCTAGTTAATCACAAGCTACCCACCTTCTCGGCACTAATTGAAGCATCTCGGAACATCAACATACCTCAATCTCAGGAGATCGGGTTCGAGACTAGTTATAAAACCAACTTCAAGTCATCTCGAGGACCTTCTGTTACTGCAGCTTCCGCGTCTTCTACCCGAAAGTTGCAGGGAAAGGAATTCAGAGGTCAGAAGAGGAAACACTTCCAAGATGACACTCTTTTTCCATGTAATGTCGAGGAGGTGAAGGCCTTAGTCAAAGAATGGGTGGCAGATGGGGAACTGAAGTTGCCTTATGTCGAAGAGCTTTTGCCGAAGAAGGACCGTGAGGGTCCTAATTATTGTGTTTTCCACCGATCACTAGGGCATCCTACAGAAAAGTGCCGGACACTTAAGAAGATCTTTAAAAAGAAAGTCGAAGCAAATGAGCTAGAGTTCAGAGAACAGGAGCCCCAAGATATCTTAGAAGACATAGCTATGATGGTGTATGATGGACACAACCCGAGCAACTGGTGAAAGCTTTCTAAATAACCTCGCAACTCTAGGGGCAAATGTCAACATTCCGTAGAAGAAGTCTATCTATGACATTTACAATTTATATTTACTACATTATCCAAGAAGTTCTATCTTTCTTATGTCATGAAGAAATTTATTTCCTCCATATTATGTATCTCCATTAGAAGTTATTTTCTCTACATTGTATACCTTCATTATGTTATGTTGCTTGAAACAATTTTCAATTTTTGTTGCCCTTCAAAGAAGAAAAAGGAATAGTAGACTCAGTTACTAACCTGAGTGGAGTTTTCTTGACACAGTAGAAGTGTACTTCCACTCGGACCTCCGAAGAGCAGCCATGGCTTCCATCAATGCAAGCTTTGAAGGTCTTTCTTGCCGAAGTAGAGTGTGTGCTCCCATTTCAACTTCTGAAGAATAGCCCTTACTTCTATCAGTTCAAGCTTCAAGGATCTTTCTTGTTGAAGTAGAGTATCCTCCTATTCGAACTTTCGAGGGACAACCTTTGCTTCCATTGATTACCGAAGAAGAGAGCACACATACATTTAGACTTCTGAGAGACATCTCTTGCTTTCATTCAGACTTCCGAGGGACAATCCTTGCTTCCATCAATGCGAGCTTCGAAGATCTTGCTTGTTGAAATAGAGTGTGTGCTCCCACTCAGACTTTCGAAGAGCAGACCTCGCTTCTGTCAGTGCGAGCTTTGAGGAATAGCATTTGCTTCCATTGAATTGCCGAAGAAATGAGTGTACATCCACTTGGATTTTCGAGGAACAGCATTGCCTCCGTTCGGATTTCCAGGGAACAATCTTTACTTCTGTTAGTGCGGGCTTGGTAGACTCAATTTCCTGCCATAATTGATCTTTCCTGCCGAAGTAGGGTCTGTGTGCTACTATTCGAACTTTTGTCGCCTTGCTTCTGTTTGGACTTCTGAGGGACATCTCTTGCTCTTATTAGTGGGGTTCGAACTTCCGAGGGACAGCCTTTGCTTCTATTCAAACTTCCGGAGAACAACACTTACTTCTATCAGTGCAAGCTTCGAGGGTCTTTCTTGTTAAAGCAGAGTGTGTGTTCCCACTCGGCGAGCTTCGAGGATCTCTCTTGTTGAAGTAGAGTGTGTGCTCCCACTCTGACTTTCGAAGAGCAAATCTTGTTTCCATCAGTGTGAGCTTCGAAGATCTTTCTTGCTAAAGTAGAGTGTGTTCTCCGCCTCAGACTTTCGAAGAACAGATCTCACTTCCGTCAGTGTGAGCTTCGAGGGATAGCCTTTGCATCCATTAGCTGCCGAAGTAGAAGTGCGCATCCACTCGGACTTCCGAGAGACAACCTTGTTTCTGCTCGGACTTTTGAGGGAGAGCCTTCCGAAGGACAACTCTTGCTCTCATTAGTGCGGGTCCGAAGAACAGCCATTGATTTCATCAATACAAGCTCCGAGGATCTTTCTTTTCAAAGTAGAGTGGACTCTTACTCGAACTCCCGAGGGATAGCCTTTGCTTCCATTAGCTGCCGAAGTAGAAGTGCGCATCCACTCGGACTTCCGAGGGACAGCCTTGTTTCTGCTCGAACTTCTGAGGGAGAGCCTTGTTTCCCCTCGAACTTCTAAGGAACAACCTTATTTCCGCTCAAACTTCTGAGGGACAGCCCTGCTTCTGCTCGGACTTCTGAGAGACAATCTTTACTTCTATTTGTGCAAGCTTGGTAGACTCGGTTGCCGTCCAGAGGGATCTTTCTTGCCGAGGTAGGGTGTATGCTACTTGTCACGACCCAAACCTGGCCCTATGGGTTTAGCACCGTAACCGGCCAGTAATCCATGATTATCGAAGGCCTACTTAACAGTAATACAGTAAAACAGTGTACAGGGCCTGGCGGAAGCCAATACAGTAAATAATTAATGTCCAATGAGCTGTGACAGTCTGTATGCCAAAAAGATTTTTCATACCTATATGCAGTCAGAAACAAAACAGTATATACATTATACACAATCATTCAGTACAGGGACTTAATCCCTATTTACCAGTACAATACAACAGTGCTAACAGTAGATACAGTGAACACAACAGAACAGTGCAAAAAGGAGGGAAGCTAGGACACCCCTAAGCCTTTGCATAACAGGCTCGGAACCTCGCAGTGAGGCACATAGGCTAGCTTGACAAAACTGGGGTCTAATCCACACTCCTAGCTCCGATCTGGTGGCTGAACACCTACATATATATATAAACAGTGAGCTAAAGCCCAGTGAATAACATAATGCGTAAAGAGGTTAAGAATGAATGTTCTTACAGTGATGGAAAACAGTTCATTAAATCAGTATTTCAGTCAATCAGTCATATGTGGTACATCCATTAGCATAACAGTACAGTAAACAGTAGGTCTTAAAGACCGAACAGTAATGATGGCCATCAATCAGTAAACAGTAGTGGTTCCACGAGGGAACCGACAGAGATCTCTGTAACAGTAACAGTAAACAGTAGGTGCTAAGGATGCCACAATACAGTTCAGAATATAGAACATACATTCATTCAGTAAGCAGTAAACTGTTTAGAAAACAGTACAGTTCAGTTGTTCAGAAAGTAATCATTTTGAACATATCTTTACACAATTGTTACTCACAGAGTTCTGGGCAATTAGCGACTAGAGCGTGTCCCCGAGAGCCAACCCTAAACAGTTAACAGATAGAACACACACTAAGTTCACAGTTGGGAAAGATGGTAACTTAATCCCTAATATGCCTCGGTGTGTTCTACATCTATATCCTCATTAAGATGTCTTAAACTAGGCCTAAGAATGCCTAGAATGGGATGAGGATGCAAAAATACACTTAGAAAACATTTTTCAAAAGTTGCTGAAAATAGGCTTCTCGCTCGAGCGAGCCTTCCTTCGCTCGAGCGAGCTTACCAAATCGAAGGCCTCACTCGAGCGAGGAATCCTTCGCTCGAGCGGTCTGTAAAAATGCAAAAGTACTGGTTGCTCAAATTTTACGCGCGATGGTCGCTCGATGCTCGCTCGAGCGGAGCCCTGGACAAAGGTGCTCGCTCGAGCGAGGAAGCTAAATCTGGAATTTCCAGATTTGCCTCCCAAGCTCAAACCAAGCATTCAACCACTCTAAACTCGACCTCTTGGGCCCAAATTCTGGAAAACATATCTCAATTCAAAATATAACAAGTTTCAAAGCTTAATTTGTGAATTCAAAGCCCAAGGGTGAGTCAATTAAATCCAAATTCAAACCCAATTTCAAGAATATGAAGAACAAGCTAACATGCATGGATTCAAACCAAATTTAAACTTCAAAGCTTGCTCAAATGAGCTCATTCTTTTCAAAACAAGTTGAAAACATAGACTTAAGCTTAAACATGAGCATGCATGTACAATTCTACCATGAACTCAACTCAAAACCCATCAATTCAAACATGCATGCATGAATTCTAGCATAATTCACCATGTATGAGCTACAACATGACTTAGTTCTACAATGGAGCATGAAACATGCAAGACTTAGCTTAAGCTCACAATTAGAGGAATGAATTCTCTTACCTAAGTCTTGTATTCAAGGTTTAGGAGTCCAATTTGACAATTTACACTTCAATTCCAAGCAATTCAAGCCAATTCAACAAAATGAACTTAAGTCTCCCTCTCTTCCTCTCTTGGTCGGCTAGAGTAAGGAAAAGGGCTGAGGAAATGGTTTTTGATCAAGCATAGACAAGTCCCTAAGTGTGTGAGGTAGTGGCCCACTTAGTGGCATTTTGGTAAATACTCCGATTCAAGTAATTTAATCCATTTGATCTAATCTAATCATACCTAATCAGTTTTCAAATAAATATACCATAAAATCACATAAATTCCAATGATTTCAAAACACTAAACAATTTTTAGTTCGGCCACCGATAAGGCCTTCAATTTACAGTTTGAACATAAAAACACGAACAGGTAATCAAATAATCGAAAAGATAAAAATGCAATACAATAGATATGCTCAGTCAATTCAGTTTCAATTTTCAATCAGTCCGTTCAGTACTTCAGTTAGTTCAATTATTAGTCATAAGCAGTCCAGTTTAGCAGTAATCAGTAGTTAATTCAGTAATTTATCGGTAAACAGTATGGGGGTTGTTACACTACTTTCGGACTCCTAAGGGACAGTTTTGCTCTCATTCAGACTTCCGAAAGGCAGCCCTTGCTCTCATTAGTGAAGATTCTGAAGGCCTCGGGGTCGTGGATTTCGCATAAAAATTTATTTGCCTGAAATAGTAAAGTCAACAAACGAGACAAACAATATCAATTTCAGATAATGATTCAGGCATTATCAGAATGGGGCAACATCAACAACTACACATTTGTTTTATTCTCTTCAAATTTTCAGCAATGGTGCTCAACAACAAATTGCAATGGCCTTCAACAAGCCCGCCAAGATTCAACAAATTTTTTAAAAAAAAATTATTGCAGGGCCAAATTAGTTCAACAGTACCTATTTCAACATTCACAAGGATGGCAATGAATAAATTCACACGAGGCAACCAGCGGATGCTTAATATTTTTCAATAGTTCTATTTGTATCAAATTATCAATGCACAGGCTCGGGTTTTAAATATCAGGAGGAATGCAATGTCATGGTGTGTTTTTATCTTGCAAAATCAGCAATGAAATTGAATAGCCCAGTATTAAAGATTTATCTATATCCAGTCCATCAATAAAAGTCCCGAATCTCAAGCAAGGATTTGAAGATGTATATAATTAGATCACTAGCTCAAGATTATTTGCAAGCCTCAAAACTGAAATCAAAATTACCACCATAGTTTCCAAATTCAGAGTGTATCAGAGCACTGGTATTTCGAGAGCCAAATCAGTCCGAGAAATTTCTGGCTAGACCGACCAACGACGCGTTGAGAGGGCGGCGTGGTCGGCGTCAATAGTGACCTCACAAAGGCCGACGGCAATGGCTTGTGTGGCCTTTGGTTCAGCAACTACGGAGCTCCAATTGAAGAAGAGGACAGCTAGGTTGGTCTCTGTGTAAAGAGAGAGAGCAGAAGCTAAGACCCACGACAAAGCTGGGGGTGTCACAGCACAGCGGCAAGACACCGCGGGTAACAACCAGCGTTGACAACGGGCTGGACAGTGACAAACTGGGCTGGTGATAGCGCGAGCTGGTGGCGCTTTGGGTCGCAGCATCAGTGGTGTCCGGAGCCACGGCGTGAGCAGTGGGCAATACCGCATGGGTCAGACGCGAAGCGTGCAGGCTGCGCGAGTTGGGGTGGTCGCGTGGAGGACAATGCCTTGAGTGACTCTTTCTCAAGCCGACGACGGTGCCTAGGCTAAGGACGACGGACGGCATGTAACCAGTGGTGGCCTTCGGTGGCTGTGGGAGTAAAAACCGAGCTCCCGTGTGCTTGTATCCCCACCGACGATGAGATAGAGCTGGCGACATCTAAACGCAGCAGCCTCTGATATTACAGAAACAAAGCCTTCTTGGAGAAAACGAAAGCCTGGTTGGTCTCTCGTATTAGAGAGAGAAAGTGCAGCTGTGCAACAATATTTCTGAAGGGCCTGGCTTTGGTCCAGTCCTTAATCAGACTGGACGGTGCTGTTGGGCCCGTGGGGACCCACCACGAGTCCCGTTTTGAAAATCTGAACCATTTAATGTGTAGAACTCGTCGAGTACTATATGCCTGTGAAAAATCACGTTGATCGGATATCGATAGCTATGTGATCAAATCAGTTTTGTATAAAAAAAATAGACGGTGAATTAATTAACAGTTGATAAAAAAACTGTTTTGATCACATAGCTATCGATATCCGATTAACGTGATTTTTCATAGGCATATAGTACTCGACGAGTTCTACACATTGAACGGTTCAGATTTTCAAAACAGGACCCGTGGTGGACCTCTACGGATCCAACAGTACCGTCCAGTCCGATTAAGGACTGGACCAAAGCCATAGCCATTTCTGAAATAGGGTTTTGGCCTTTCTTTAAATAGAAAAGGAGAGGCGTCATCTTTGAATATTCCTTCAGATATTCCCAATATATATGCATACATGCAGTAGGCTTGTGACTCCACTGACGTGCCAAACAAAAACAAAAAAAAAAAAAAACGCACCCAGAGAGGGAGAAAGCCGAATGACTGTGGCAACAAACAAATAGCTATAGACTAGGGTTTGTCTTTTTCCTTATATTAAAAAAGAAGAGGTTTGATTCTTGGCATATTCACTCAAATATCCTGAATATATATATATAAATAGAGGCCTTCGATTTGAACATCTGCAGAATTAAAAAAAAAAAAAGTGGTTAGGCTTTTGATCTCATTGGTTTCAAGAAAGAAAAAAGAATTATTATTATTATTATTATTTTTTGAGCAACTTAGTTGGTGCCATATGAATTACAAGTCCAGGTTGGTTTGGTGGCGCATTAAACAATTCAAGTTTTGATTTTCTTTCAAAAAAAAGAGTTCAAAAAAAAAAAGAAGTTATTTATTTATTTATTTTTAATGTTACTTGTCGATTTTATCTGTAAATTACGGTGAATCCTCAGCTTAGACTCTGTCAAGGCCAAATATTCCCGAAGACATAATGTGAAACATGGCTGACAAGGTGAAATTATGCATGTCTGAGAAAACTACAATTTCTCATACATGCAAAGGGCAAATGTAAGAGGAGCTAATTTGAGTCCATTAAATTAATTAGGCCCAATAGTCTAAGGTTAGTGGGCTCGAATTTATCGCAAGTCCAAGAATCAGTGGGCCCAGATTTATCGCCATCAAACGGACTGAATGACTCTAAGCCTCGAAAAGGTTCGGATCCACGAACTTAGAGACTTACTCGGACCCGGACTCGAAAAGTTATTGAGCAAGCCTAGAGATCCGAGGCACTCAGACTCGAAAGAGTTCGGATCCACGAACTTAGAGACTTACTCGGGCCCAGACTCGAAAAGGTATTGAGCAAGCCTAGAGATCCGAGGCATTCGGACTCGAAAGGGTTCGGATCCACGAACCTAGAGATCTGAAGCACTTGGCTTCGAACGGATTCAGACGCAATCTAGAAGTCGCTCCGTTAATGAGTCCCAGAACACTTGCGGGCTCAGAGCTTTCCGGGATCTACGCACCAGAACCATGGGCGTAATGGAGTTCGAACAAAGGACCCGATCCCACGGACGGTGAGTGGAGATAAATTCACTCTTCGGTTAAACTAGCCTATACCCGGGTCGAGATGGCACGATCTAGGGGGGGTCCCTAAGACTCGGCGATATTTGCGGCAGGACGTCCTCTGGGACTACCCTTGACCCTTTGGGATGATTGGGGATCATTGGTTAGGTGTGGCTAAGAAGAAGGGTTCGCCGAGGGGTTGATCTCCTTTTCGGGGTTTTTGTCACACCCCAAACCTGCCTCTAAAAGTCTGGGCATGACCACCTCAAAAATGGACAAAAAACCTGATAAATATAACCTATGGGGCCTGAACGGAAGCATTTAATATCATATAATAGCGTAAAATAATATCTATTGAGCTACCACTACTATGCCAGGATCACAGACAGAACATAATGCAAATAAACATACAGTGACGTGCATCTGGAGGTAGCTAAATACATATACATATACAAAACCAGCCCTTAAGGTCGGGCGTACAACGAAAACATGGGAAGATAAACGGATTACATACACATCAAGCTTAACAGACATTTAGGATACAAATTAAAAACTTAGCAAAACTCCATGACATGAGCGGTTCGTCTTCTAAGGCTTAGATACTCAGGGATTGACAGCTGGGTAACGGAAGCCACAGGCTAAGGCTGACCTCCAGGTTGGGTGCCTACAGAGACAGACATAAAATAAAGTGAGTCAAGCTTAGTGAATAATAGCACATAACAATTCAATGCTCAACATGAATTATAATACATATCCGTGCATTTATCAATAAAGAGCATATATGGTTAACTACATTCCGTGATTATTTCCAAAACAGCCATGGGTCCAATTTCCGTAACAGAATGGCTTTAGCCCAGCATATACAGAACAGCCATAGGCCTACAGATGCAGAACGACCATGGGTCCAGAAATATCAGAATGGCCATCGGCCCAGAAATATCAGAACGGCCTAGCGGCCCAGCGGCCCAGAAATATCAGAACGGCCTAGCGGCCCAGAAATAACAGAACGGCCTAACGGCCCAGAAATAACAGAACGGCCTAGCGGCCCAGAAATATCAGAATGGCCTAGCGGCCCAGAAATAACAGAACGGCCTAACAGTCCAGAAATAACAGAACGGCCTAGCGGTCCAGAAATATCAAAACGGCCTAGCGGCCCAGAAATAACAGAACGGCCTAACGGCCCAGAAATAACATATGTATGGACTCAAGAGGTGGCGCGTACGGATTCTAGAGGTGGCTCCCACCAAAGTGTAGCACTTAGCTCCGTACAGCACTTTGTTCCATACCAGAAATCAATAAGTCTCATCATGTCATAATATAAACGAAACGAACATCATAACGAAATAACCACAGATATCATCAGAACAAACTGGTCTTATAGTCATACAGAGGCACATAGATTATTCCAATCCTTTACATGAGTTTACGTAGTTAGTTTACGTGTAACAGAATACTAATGGTAATCATTAGCAATACATATAACGTATCTCACAATTTGCACATGTGCCATCACAATGCTATTTAACCCATCCTTGATAAAACTGAATAGTTCGGAATACATAAGTATCATTGTTCCATTTGTTCACCATGAATCATTCAGGTTAATCTACGGATAACAGAACGTTAATAATGTCTTTTAACAGTAAATAAAACACACTACTATAGTATTATCCAATTCTATTAATCCTCTTTAGACAGATATCTACATCACAAGACATATGTTGAACCAAACAGATGGTAGGAGTCTTCGATAGAACTTTCAAGGTATTATGTTCCCATTTCAAATATCAAGTTCCCGGTAACCAGGATTACTTCACAAACTTTTTCTGTTAACCATTCTCATGGTTTCATAGCTTATACGAAATTCTTATGCAGAATCATGGGTAATTTATAGATTATAGCACATTACCGATAACCATTAATCGTAGGCGGAATACAGAATAGTTTCAGAGTCATACCAATGGATGCCGAATCCTTCAATGTTCTCACCAATTCTCAAATACAAACATGTTAACATAATTGCCATGGAAAAAAAGAATGTTAATAATAATTATTATTAACGGGAATTGATGTACATTTATAGTACTATTACTCACAGTGTGTTGGTGGAGCATTTATTCCTCCCAAAGCGTTGTTGGACAATCTTCACTATATTTAAACGTTTTAATTCTATTGTGTACAAAACAACAATTAGAATTTAATTCTATTGTGTACAAAACAACAATTAGAATTTAAAGAAATAAAGAAAATGAGAGAATTTGTTTGATTACAAAAATCAAACTCAAAATAAAAATAAATAAATAAAAACAGATTTTATTTTGTTACAAAAACAAAATTAAAATCTGATTTAAATAAACAAATAGAATATAATTTAACAACTTACTTGGTTAAATTCTTCGAATAACTTTCTGATCAAGTCTAGTGTTTAACACTGTGTCCTTAAGACAGATTCGTCCTCTCCACGGTGCTTTCAGAAATTTGGACGTCTATCTCCCAGGATGAAATGATCTTGTCAACAATTAAATGCAGCACTACAATTTAATTGTTCGGCGAACACACTAAGTGTTTACACTCTTTCTTTCAGAAATAAAATGCAGCAATATGGCAGAGATTTAAAGCAGAAGATGGAGTACGAAAATTGGTGTTACAATCCAAATGGGAGGCTAGTCTATTTATAGATGTAAAGGTGGCTGTTGGATTTGAATTGAACAGGTATGAAACCTGTTGTGTTTGAAATTTAAACAGATTTGAATCTGTTGGATTAAATATTCAAACAGATAAAAAACGGGAAGGGCCCTGTTTGGATGAACAAAAAATCCAAACCAGTTTAATTCTGTTTGAAAACGGGAAGGGCCTTGTTTGGATGAACAGAAATTCCAAACTAATTTAATTTTGAATTCTGGATTAAATTCAAATGTTTTTGGCCGGCCCAATACAACCACACACCACGCACCCGCGCCCAAGCCCAGGCCCAGCCCAGCCCGCCCGACCGACCGGACGGACGGCGGCGGCGGGGCGCGCGCGCGCGCGCGTGGTGATTTTTGAGTCCAATGGGTCTAGCCCATTTTGCCCATAACCTCTCCCTCTAAAACACTTGGGTACCCCTTGGGGCACACCCCAAGTACCAAACCCAAGCCTTATAAACCCTTTCAAAACCTCCCACCAAATCAATGTGGGACAAGCCTTATTCAAACAATAAGGAATTTCCACCAAAACTCCATTTCCATGGAGCACACTTTGGCTTCAATTTTCCATTCACTCGGTAATGGTTTTAAGCAACCAAATATACCACGTGAATCACAACGCGGCATAGAACGCGTTACCACTTTAACCCGTGTAAAATGACACACGGGGCCCACCTAAAAATTAGACCAAACTTAGGAAAAAATTCTGGTTTTACCCAGAATTTATAACCATTTCCAACAATCCCCCACATGAATGGAATTTGAAGACAACGGAAATGCAACAATATGCAGATTTATCGAAAGAGTATAAGTCGAAAATATCTTGCATCAGGATAGGTAGTTTTCGGCCTTGAACCTTCCCTAGTGATAACCTATCGGACTTACTGGCTAACCAATGGACGCGATGCCTTGAATTGTTCAGCCGTTTGTGTAAGCCAAGACAATAGATTTCACACAAAATATCTTCTAACACATCGTGGTTCTCACTGTTGTGTTCATTTTGGCCTTGAACGCACCTGGTTTTCATGAGTGTTTCTAGAGAATGTAGCCTCTTTCATTCTCATAGAACCGGCCCCAGTTCAACACTCATATAGGTGATTCTTATTGTGAGTATCTCCTTATACTCGTCTTGATTTTATGCCTTAATCAAGATATAAGTAATCATTAAAAGCAAAGCTTATCCTTATACCCCTGCAGACAACATATGTTACAGATATCACTCTCACCATAGGAATGGGTAGGGAATTTGAATCCCTTGGTGATTTCTGGCGAGCCATACATAACTTAGTTGTCCCTTTGAACTTAGTTCTTGGGATCTCCAGTCATATAAGTAGGGTTACCATTATGACGACTCTTATGTAATAGGCTTTAATCCCATCCCCTTAGATGAACTATACACTAGCTCTTTTGTCAAACCTTTTGTTAACGGATCCGCAATATTCTCTTTAGATTTTATATAATCTATTGAGATTATTCCGTTTGACAACAATTACCTTACGGTATTATGTCGACGACGAATATGTCGTGATTTACCGTTATACATATGATTCTGTGCCCTGCCTATTGCAGATTGACTATCACAATGAATGCAAATAGCTAGCACAGGTTTTGGCCACATTGGAATGTCTTCTAAGAAGTGACGAAGCCATTCTGCTTCTTCACCTGCTTTGTCTAAAGCAATGAACTCGGATTCCATTGTGGATCGTGCGATGCAAGTTTGTTTCGTGGACTTCCAAGAAACAGCAGCGCCTCCTAGAGTAAAGACATATCCACTAGTGGATTTTGAATCTTTAGTATCCGATATCCAATTGGCATCACAATAACCTTCAAGTACTGCTGGATATCGAGTAAAGTTCAAACCATGATCACGGGTGAATCTTAGATATCTAAGAACCCGAATGATCGCTTTCCAATGGTCTTCTCCGGGATTACTAGTGTACCTACTCAATTTACTGATAGCATAAGCGATATCAGGACGAGTACAATTCATTAGGTACATTAGACTTCCAATGATTTGGGAGTATTTTAACTGAGACACTGCATCACCTTTATTTTTGGATAAATAAAGACTGATGTCTACAGGTGTTCTAGCTAAATTCAAATCATCCTTGATAAATTTATCAAGAATTTTCTCAATATAATGAGATTGAGATAATGCATATCCATCAGATGTTTTAGTAATTTTCATTCCTAATATAACATCTGCGACCCCCATATCTTTCATATCAAAACTTTTGTTAAGCATTTGCTTAGTTGATTTGATCATGTTTTGACTGCTTCCAATGATAAGCATGTCATCCACATAAAGACAAACTATGACATATCCTTGGTCAGTGTTTTTAACATAGACACATTTGTCACATTCGTTTATCTTAAACCCATTAGTAAGCATTTCATGATCAAATTTTTCATGCCATTGCTTAGGTGCTTGTTTTAATCCATAAAGGGATTTTACAAGTCGACAAACTTTCTTTTCTTGCCCTGATACAACAAACCCTTCGGGTTGTTCCATATAGATCTCTTCATTTAGATCACCGTTTAAGAAAGCTGTCTTAACATCCATTTGATGAATTTCTAAATTAAACAACGCTGCTATCGCAATAAGCATGCGAATGGATGTTATTCTTGTCACAGGGGAATATGTGTCAAAATAGTCTAGACCTTCCTTTTGTCTATAACCTTTAACTACAAGTCTTGCTTTATACTTGTCAATTGAACCATCTGCTTTCATTTTTCTCTTGAATATCCATTTATATCCAAGAGGTTTAGAACCTGGTGGAAGATCCACCAATTCCCAAGTATGATTTTGCATAATGGATTCAATTTCATTATTTACAGCCTCTTTCCACAAAGGTGCTTCAGGACCTGTCATTGCTGCCTTAAAGCTTTGAGGTTCATTTTCTAACAAGTATGTTAGAAAATCTGGACCAAAGGATTTTGATGTTTTCGCTCTCTTACTTCGTCTTGGTTTATCATCAGTTAAATCCTTTTGGTCGAGATCATTTCTAGTCTCTTGTGTTTGATTGTCATTAGTCTCTTGACTTTGTGTACAATCATAAGTTCTTTTCTGTGAATTTAATTCCTGTCCTTTCTTATAAGGTAAGACATGTTCAAAAAACACAGCATTCCTTGACTCTATAATAGTGTTCACATTTATATCAGGTATTTCTGATTTATAAGTCAGAAACCGATATGCACTACTATTCTGAGCATAACCAATAAACACACAATCTACTGTTTTTGGTCCAATCTTAGTCTTTTTAGGAACAGGAACTTCAAATTTTGCCAAACACCCCCACACTTTTAAGTATTTGTAGGAAGGTGGTCGACCTTTCCACAATTCATAAGGAATGCTTTTAGTTTTCTTGTAGGGTATTCTATTAAGAACATGATTAGCAGACAATATTGCTTCCCCCCACAAGTTCTGTGGTAAGCCTGAACTTAGTAACATGGCATTCATCATTTCTTTTAGGGTTCTATTCTTCCTTTCAGCAATTCCATTTTGCTGTGGAGAATAAGGGGCTGTAGTTTGGTGAATAATGCCATGTTGTGCACAAAATTCATTTAATGGTGCATCATATTCACCACCCCTATCACTTCTAACCATTTTAATGGTTTTACCAAGTTGATTTTCAACTTCTGTTTTGTAGAGTTTAAACATTTCTAAGGCTTCATCTTTACTTCTAAGTAAATAAACATAACAATATTTTGTGCAATCATCGATAAATGTTATGAAATACTTTTTGCCTCCTCTAGTTTGAATAAATTTTAGATCACATACATCAGTATGAATTAAATCTAGAAGTTCGGTTTTTCTTTCAACCGATTTAAATGGAGCCTTAGTTAGTTTCGCTTCTACACAAACTTCACATTTATGATTAGGATTAATTTCAAACTTTGGTATATAATTTAAACCAATTAATCTACGCAAAGCATCAAAATTCACATGTCCTAATCTACCATGCCATAAATTTGACTCAAGAATATAAACAAAAGATGTGTTATTCTCATTCATAGCAACTTTTGGTACAATAGTCATTACATTCAACTTAAAGAGACCATCACTCATGTATCCCTTACCAACATACATACCACTCTTTGTTAATACAAATTTATCAGACTCAAAGGCTAGTCTAAAACCATTTTTACTTAACAAAGAACCAGAAACTAAATTCTTCCGGATGTCAGGTACATGCAGTACGTTGTTGAGGGTCAGTTCTTTTCCTAATGTCATCTTCAAGATCACTTTCCCTTGTCCAGCCACAGTAGAAGTAGAAGAATTTCCCATAAAAAGTTGCTCACCATTTGCAGCCTCATTGTAGGTAGTGAACATCTTCTTGTCCGCACATATGTGACGAGTTGCTCCTGTGTCAACCCACCACTCTTTGGGATTTCCAACCAAGTTAGCCTCAGACACCACAGCAGAGAGGTTGATGTCATTCACTCCATCAGAAATGTAATCCAATTCTGTTACATTGGCCTGATTGGTGGTCTTCTTACTTGTACTTCCATAATCCTTCTTCGGGCGGCGGCAGTCAGAAGCTCGATGTCCAGTCTTGCCACAGTTATAGCATTTCCCTTTGAACTTCTTGTTGCCAATGTTGTTGCCTTGTTTAGGACCATCTCCAGTAAACTTTCTCTTTTTGTTATGTGGTTTTTGAACTTGTTCAACCACATTAGCCTTGGACTCAATGGGATTTTTCCCATTCCTCTTTTCAGCCTTACGGTTATCTTCCTCAATTCTTAATCTTACAATCAACTCATCCATGGTCATCTCTTTGCGTTTATGTTTTAAATAATTTTTGAAATCTTTCCAAGCCGGTGGTAACTTTTCCACCAAAGCAGCGACTTGGAAAGACTCGCTAAGAGACATACCTTCTGAATGAATATCATGCAAAATTATTTGAAAACTTTGAACTTGAGATATTACCGTTTGGAAGTCAACCATAACGAAGTCCAGAAATTTACCGACGACAAATTTCTTTGTGCCGGCATCCTCTGTCTTGTATTTCTTCTCCAAAGAATCCCACAATTCTTTTGCTGACTTCAGAGGACTGTATACATTATACAGCATGTTGTCAAGGCCATTGAGGATGTAGTTTCTGCACAGGAAATCTGAATGTTCCAAGCATCTACGGCGGCAACAACTTGCCGATCACTTTCACCCTCTTTAAGTGCTGGAGCCTCTTCATGGAGAAACCGGGCCAAATTAAGAGTTGTAAGATAAAATAGCATCTTCTGCTACCATCTCTTAAACTCGGTACCATTAAATTTTTCCGGTTTTTCTCCATGATTGATTGGTACATGAACATGGTTCTGGATAGGGACCGATGTTGATGTAACAATAGGAGTACCATTGCCAGATGCAGTTTCAGTTGTAGTAGCCATAATCTCTGATTACAAAAATCAGGAAAAATTAAAACACAAATTAATTTTCTAGTTACTAAAACCAGAAAATAAATTATAACATAAAATAATTTTATTTTCCTTGTTACTAAAACTAGAAAAATAAAATACCAAAATAATTTTCTGTAACACCAAATAATATTCTGCAATTGTTAATGACACCAGTATATTACTACTAGTATAATGTCAAAGAAAAGAGACAGTATATTACTACTATCTGTCAAATAGCATAAATCACTATTTGTTTTTCCAACCAGAATATTATTTTGAAAAACAGAAAATTAAATATAATGAAGATACCAAAAAGGAATCTGTCTTAAGATTGTTGGACAATCTTCACTATATTTAAACGTTTTAATTCTATTGTGTACAAAACAACAATTAGAATTTAATTCTATTGTGTACAAAACAACAATTAGAATTTAAAGAAATAAAGAAAAGGAGAGAATTTGTTTGATTACAAAAATCAAACTCAAAATAAAAATAAATAAATAAAAACAGATTTTATTTTGTTACAAAAACAAAATTAAAATCTGATTTAAATAAACAAATAGAATATAATTTAACAACTTACTTGGTTAAATTCTTCGAATAACTTTCTGATCAAGTCCAGTGTTTAACACTGTGTCCTTAAGACAGATTCGTCCTCTCCACGGTGCTTTCAGAAATTTGGACGTCTATCTCCCAGGATGAAATGATCTTGTCAACAATTAAATGCAGCACTACAATTTAATTGTTCGGCGAACACACTAAGTGTTTACACTCTTTCTTTCAGAAATAAAATGCAGCAATATGGCAGAGATTTAAAGCAGAAGATGGAGTACGAAAATTGGTGTTACAATCCAAATGGGAGGCTGGTCTATTTATAGATGTAAAGGTGACTGTTGGATTTGAATTGAACAGGTATGAAACCTGTTGGGTTTGAAATTTAAACAGATTTGAATCTGTTGGGTTAAATATTCAAACAGATAAAAACGGGAAGGGCCCTGTTTGGATGAACAAAAAATCCAAACCAGTTTAATTCTGTTTGAAAACGGGAAAGGCCTTGTTTGGATGAACAGAAATTCCAAACTAATTTAATTTTGAATTCTGGATTAAATTCAAATGTTTTTGACCCAAAAAGATTAGTATTGGACCGAAACCCAACCACACACCCGTGCCCAAGCCCAGGCCCAGCCCAACCCGCCCGACCGGACGGCGGGCGCGGTGATTTTTGAGTCCAATGGGTGTAGCCCATTTTGCCCATAACCTCTCCCTCTAAAACACTTGGGTACCCCTTGGGGCACACCCCAAGTACCAAACCCAAGCCTTATAAACCCTTTCAAAACCTCCCACCAAATCAATGTGGGACAAGCCTTATTCAAACAATAAGGAATTTCCACCAAAACTCCATTTCCATGGAGCACACTTTGGCTTCAATTTCCCATTCACTCGGTAATGGTTTTAAGCAACCAAATATACCACGTGAATCACAACGCGACATAGAACGCGTTACCACTTTAACCCGTGTAAAATGACGCACGGGGCCCACCTAAAAATTAGACCAAACTTAGGATAAAATTCTGATTTTACCCAGAATTTATAACCATTTCCAACAAGCGTGTCCTACACACATATGAAGTCACACATTAATTCTCTAAATCATTTCCCTTAATTTCCCTTCTCATTTTCACATGATTCACAATACTCATAACAAAGTCCATTCGCGAATTTTTAACATTATTTCGAAACATCTCAGAAATTCAATTAAACTTGTACATGCATAATTCAACCCACCAATTCCATGATTCTATTTTCAATTTGGGCAAACTCATTATTTATCATCACAATTTAACCTAGGGTTTCCAAGAAAAATAAAGTTTCCATAAAAAAAATTCAACCTTCTCATACCATTACCTTACATCCCAATTTTCTCCTTGATTATACATCTATGGGTCATATCTCACCACCTTAACTCATCAATTGAACCTTCCATGCTTCAAACCCAAAATTCCCAAATCTCATAATTTCCTCTATATGCTCAAAATGAAAATTGTACATTTATACAATGAAAATACCCCAAATCTATCCATGGATGTAAGTATTGAAGAGAATTAGAACCCCTACCTCAATAATCAAGCAAAGGAGTGAGCTTGAGAAGAAGCCTTCGCAAATCCAACTTCCAATCGGGTAAAAACATTGATCCTCCCTTGTTCTCCATCCTTGATGCCAAAAACCATAGTGGATCGTGATCAAAGTAAAGGAATTCAAGGGTTTGGGGGCTAGGGTTTCGGACTTAGAATGAGAGGAAAGAAGAGGGGAAAAGAAAATGTGGAAAAATATCTCAAAATCCCGTTTTTACGTTGCTGTACTCGTAAAACCCGCTCGAGCGTCCCTATTCCCGCTCGAGCGGACCTACTCCCAGCACAGATTCCAAAACTTCAAACATACGTAACTCTCTCATCCGGACTCTGTTTTAGGTCGTTCTTGTGTCCAAATTGAAGCCCCGGAGATAAGCTTTTTAATGGTTCTAACCTTACATTCAAATTCAAAGTGTGGAAAAAGAAAGGGGCAAAAGAGTGACTGCTGAACGTAAACAAATTGTTCGAATTAAAGTTCTTGGTCCAATCTTACTTCGCCATCATATTACCACCCAAATCAATACTCCAAAATAAAATAAGAAGGTTCCAAATACATCACTACAATGCCAAGGGCAATCTTACTTTTCACGCTCGAGCGCCTCTTCCCACGCTCGAGCGCGCATAGACCAATAAGGCAGTCCGCTCAAGCGTCAACTCCCCCGCTCGAGCGGAGATTCACAACCCACAGAATCTCAGGCTGTCTGCAAAATTGCTGAGAACCCCAAAAGTCCGCTCGAGCGGAGGGAAAAATTCTGAGTCGTCACAGTTTTTCTCATCCTCGGAGAGGTCACCTCCTCGGACAAAGTGGTTAGAGAGAATATTTCCCATGTGCCTTGCACATGGGCTCCATCCTACATCATGAGGTGCCTATAAATAGCACCCACCCATAGCTTTACAAGGGATGGATTTTGGAGATTTAACTCTTGGGAAAGAACTAATTTCCCTTCTCCATTATCAACCTTGAGAGTGAAAGTGGGAGATCCATGGGAGAGCCTTGCCATTATTCTCTCTCTAGCCACTTTGCCTTCTTCTTCACCCAATCTCTTATCTCCATTATCTCCTTTACTCTTGTGTTCTTGAGTTGAGAGACTATTGAAGAATCTAAGCCTCTCATAATCTTCTAGAGAATTCGAAGTTGTTCTTCAAAGGTCTTCGAAGATCTTCAAATTTTTCAACTACTTTCTTGAACCCTCTCATATAAAGTATGACTCACATTTTATAAATTTTAAATCTATGCCATTATTTTTAGTATAAATTTAAAATCAAATTATTTTTGAAAGTAAAATAATATACAAATTTACTATTTATATTCATTTTTTAGATTCAATAATATGTTAAGAAAATGATTAATTGATAATTAAAAAATATTTAATTATTAATAAATTAATTTCTTAATACATCACTATATTTAAAAAATAAATTTAATTTTTGAACATTAATAACAATAATCTTGCTGAAATGGACAGGCTGGAAAGTGGTAACCCCACTTGGTATGAACTATCGCAGACCATTAACAAACAGGATATACTTTTTCTCGACCAATCAGGCAAAGCATCTTAGCCAATGACGTTTCAGTGATAATTTTTCCCATGGATTTTTATATTTCATTTTCCTAATGTAACATTTTTAAGTTTCGTTGAAAAAAAAAATAAAAAAATTTAAGTTTAAATTTTACATAAAACTACTTGTTTTGTGATTTTAAAAAGTACACGATATTTTAATCTCTCTTTTATTAAATTTTTACTACTAAATTATAAATTTTAGAAGGACTTATATATAGATCTTAATAAGTGAACTTATTATCTAATAGGCTTTATGATATTTTTTTTTATCAAATACTACTACCATCACTATCTCACTATCGTAATATAAAAATTGAAAGATATAATTTTAGAATAATAAATTTTAAATTTAATTATATATATATATTAAATAATTTATTTTAATTTAAAACACAAATTTTTGTAAAATAAATCTTACCTTTAAAAAATTTATTATCTAATTTTTAATGATTAATTTTTACGTTTCAATTTTGTCAAACACCTCATAATATGGTTGAACATTCAAACGTTAGGGTAGGATAGGACCACTCTGGTAGGGTCTTTGTACCTTCAAATGAAACCTAGCTTCCTCTTACCTCCAAATGCATTATTGTATGTAATTTTTTTTTTTTTTTTTTTCAGAAACTCCCATAAAATATAACCAACCCAACTCCTAAAATGATTTGAATCACTTATGTTATTATTAGAGATAGAAAAAAAAAATTTCTAACATATCAACAATCAATACATGGGGTCATATGCGGGTCCTCCTTGTAGGGGTTCCAAACTTTTTTTATTTTTATTTTTTATGTTTTGAGCTTCATTATTGTATGTAGTTCACACAAAACTGTATGGGGGTGTTGCTTATTTGAAAAGTTCGTTAAATGCTAACTTTTAACTCATTTTGAGTTATTTTAATTTTTAAATTTTTTATATATAAAAGGATAAAAATATTAAAAAATCACATTTTAACCAACTTTTTAAATAATAATTTTGATAAATGAGAAATCACAATATTTATTTAATCATATTTTATTTTTCAATTACTTAATAAAGATGAATTACTAAGTCTCATTTATAAAAAATTTCATTACATTATTAAAATAAACAATAATATTAGGAGCTCTGGAAAAAGAAAATCTATAAATATATCTATAAATCATAATTATTATAAGTATGACTCACATTTTATAAATTTTAAATCTATACCATCATTTTTAGTATAAATTTAAAATCAAATTATTTTTGAAAGGAAAATAATATACAAATTTACTATTTATATTCATTTTTTAGATTCAATAATGTGTCAAGAAAATGATTAATTGATAATTAAAAAATATTTAATTATTAATCAATTATTTTCTTGACACATAACTAAATTTAAAAAGTAAATTTAATTTTTAAACATAAAAAACAATACCCTTGCTGAAATGGACGGGTTGGAAAGTGGTAACCCACTTGGTATGAATTAACGTAGACCATTAACAAACATGATATGCTTTTTCTCGACCAATCAGGCAAAGCATCTTAGCCAATGACGTTTCAGTGATAATTTTTTCCATGAATTTTTATATTTCATTTTTTTTATAATGATTTTATTTTCGTAATTTAACATTTTGAAGTGTAAATTTTACATAAATTACTTGTTTTGTGATTTTAAAAAGTACAGGATATTTTAATCTCTCTTTTTTTTAATTTTTATTATTAAATTATAAATTTTAAAATTATTATCTAATAGATTCTATGATAATTAATAGCGTTTTTTTTTATCAAATACTACTAAAAAAAAGGCAGTAATTGTTAATTTCAACAACAGTTTAGAAATTTTATCATAAAAAGTGTCACTAATTATAAGTTTTAGCAACAGTTTACAAAAATCGTCGCAAAAAGTCGTTAATTTTTAACTTTTAACGACATTTTGAAAAATTTGTCACAGAAAAAAATCACTAATTATAAATTTTAGCGACAATTTATAAAAATCATGACAAAAATAGTCACTAAGTGTTAATTTTTAACATGTTAAAAAATGGTCACAAAAAAAAAAATTTACAAATAATTTTATAAAAACTTATTTTCAATAGGACTTTATGGAAATTAAGTCCAACAATTAAGACATATTGGTAGTTTATCCTAAATTTTATTGGTGTGTCTTACTATAAATATAAAAAAAAATTCCACACCATATTCATCTTATTATTTAAATTTTTTTTTTTTTGAATATTTCCCTATAGAGAAAATTGATAATAAATCCAATATAAGAAAGGTATGAGGCAATAGGTTCAATGGATATTTTCTATTACTGCGAGCTCCACCATTGAAATAGTTTTGTGAAAAGTAATTTTGTTTGTTTTGAAGGATATTTTGTTTTCAATTTTACCCCTTAATTTATCTATGGGCTATCGTTGATTATCTGTTCAAATTTATAGCTATCTGTTCAAATTTTTTTCTCTCTGTTCAAATTTTTTTGACTGTCGTTCAATTTTTTTCCCCTATCTGTCAAATTTATATATATTTGTTGGAATCTATCCGCTGAAATTCTTATTTATTGAGATTATCTATTCAAAAAAATCTACCTGTTGAAATTCACAAACTTGTTTGTTTAAAAAAAAATTTATCTATTAAAACAACAATAATATTTTAATTTTTTTAATCCATTTGTTAAAATTCACCTTCTCTCTCTCTCTCTATTTGTCCAAAATAAAATCAAAATCATAATGACGCACAAAATTTTCACATAGAAACCAACTAAGGGTAGAGGAGTTAAAAAAAAAAAATACCAAGAAACCGATCAAAGGAGTCGAAATGTTTGAGAAACACAACTTTTCATAGTAAAGATGAGGAATGGTGGAGAAGAAAGTATTGCTAGGGTTTTGCGAAGTGCAACAACTGCGGGCTAGGGTTTGGATTTAGGTTTGAAATGAAATTTGCATATCTGAGATATGAGATTGGCGATGGCGCCACTACCGGGGTGGATATAGGTGGCGGAGCTCGCGTTCACTGACGAAGTGAGAGTTGCTGTTGATCGGCGACAGATCTAGAATATAGAGAGAGAAGTCAACCGATCAGCGACGATATTCGTGATGACATCTACGTGACAGCTTTAGTGGTCTTCGAAGGTTGTGACGGAGCTGGAAACCGCCGTTGAATCGGCGACAGTTGTTTGAATGAGAGAAGTTTTTCTCCATCGCATCAATGGTCTTCTCTGCAAAAGCTTCCTACTGAGCTCGAAAGAGATGCGTCGCCGACGGTAGAGGCGGTGGATGGAGGAGAGTCTTGAACTCGGAGAAGTGGTCGACACTACAACAAACAGCACTTTCGGCGACCAAAAATCCATTTTTCATCGCTGAAAGTAGGAGAATTGGCGACTAAAATGGAATTAGTCGCCAAAAGTGACCACTTTTGCCAACTAAAACAGTTTAGTCGCCAAATGCATAGTTATTGGCGACTAAAATCAATTTCGTAGCCAAAAGTAGGGGTTTTGGCGACTAAAATTCAGTTTAGTCGCCAAAAGTGGAGATTTTTGGCTACTTTTAAAAAAAATTAGTAGCTAAAAGGAGGGGTTTTGCCGACTAAAACTCACTTTAGTCGCCAAAAGTGCATGTTTTTGGCTACTAAAAAAAAATTAGTAGCTAAAATGAGGGGTTTTGCCGACTAAAACTCACTTTAGTCGCCAAAAGTGGCCTAATTTTTTTTTTAATAAATAATTTATTTTTTACATAAATTATATTGAATTAAAATAATTATATATATATTATTTTGTATTAATATCGGTTAATATACTATATAAATAATATATATTGCATATACATTCATGTGAAGTTGTAGTGGCATAGTGGAGGGAGTGTGTTGCAAAAAGGCTTGGAATGTGGGTCGGTTGGGGTTCGACACTCAGGAAAAGCAAAAAAAAAGTGCGTTTTTTTTTTTTCGCTGGAAACACCTTTGGCGACTAAAAATTTAGTCGCCAAAACTTTTTATTTTGGCGACTAAACCGTTTAGTCGGCGATTGAGTGACTATTGGCGACTAAATTATTAGTCGCTAAAGACCTGATTTCCAAAAGTGTAAAACACAATTGGCGACTAAATTATTGGCCGCTAAAGACCTGTCTTTTGGCGACTAAACAAGTTTTAGTCACCAATACCTACGCCGACGACGTATACGCGACAAATGTGGCAACTAAAGAATTTTGTCGGAGAAAGTCAAATTTCGACTTTCGGCGACTAAAAACAGACTTTTGGCGACTAAAAATTTAGTCGCCAAAAGTGATTTTTCTTGTAGTGCGAAAAGCTGGCCACGAACAATGAGGTAAAGAGAGGAATAGAGTGAAGAGAGAGATGGGGGCTAAGAATTAGGGTTTGAATTCAGTGTATAACGTGTATCACATATATATATGAATGGTAGTTTAACCATTTTATATGAGCTTTCCCTTATAGGCAAAATATTTCAGCATCTGAACCTACGGACAAAGAAAATTCAAAATTGAATTTTTCGCTCCCAGCACCCTTCTCTCTATTCATTATCCCCACAAGACTTTATGGTAGAAAATGAAATTGAAAAAAAAAAAAAAAAATCATGACAGGCCATGTTTGTTTGGGTAGACATGAGCTTGGGATTGGACTAATAGTCCAATAAAATTATTAATCCGATATTTGGTTAAACAATTAAAGTACGGACTAATTATTTTAAACTTGACTATTAGTTAAGATAGGATACATAATCCAACGGATTCATAGTCCTAAGATTATTAGTCATGGGAATGCTAATCCAGTCCGCCCAAACAAACATGGTGCGTTTGTTTGGATGGATTGGATAAGGGGGGATTGTAATCCATCGGACTATTAGTCCTGGGATACATTGTCCCAGGACTATTTGGTTGGACTAAATTTATATCCTATGTTTGTTTAGTCATGGGATTAGATGTCTGGATTGGACTATTTTTAGTTATTCAATGTTTGTTTGAAATATTATAGAGAAGGATAAATGCTCAAATGACTATTTTATCCTTTTCAATTATTTACTAAGTAATAGCAATATTAAACATAACTTTAATATTTTAATTATTTTTAGCTAGATTAAATAAAAATTTATTTTATTTTATTTTTTGCACAATATTTTAATTATTTTAGTTTATTATTTTCAATTAAATTAAATTTATAATTTATAGTTTATATTTTTTATTCAATATATAATTTTAAATTAACTACAATAAAAAATAATTTTATTTAATATATAAATTAAATTTTTAACAACACAAAAAAATTTAATTTATAAGGCCATAATTTATTATTTATTATTTTTAAATAAATTTAATTTATAATTTATATTTTTTATTTAATATATAATTTTAAATTAACAACACTAAAAAAGTAATTTAATTTAATATGTAAATTTAATTTTTTAACGACACTAAAAAAATTTAATTTATAAGGCCATAATTTATAATTTATTATTTTTAATTAAATTTAATTTATAATTTAAATTTTTTATTTAATATATAATTTTAAATTAACAACACTAAAAAAATAATTTATAAATGTTCAAAAGACTATTTCATCCTTTTCTAATTGTTTGCTAAGTAATAGCATGGAGGGTAAAATGGACATTTCACAAAATAATCCTATGGGATACTAATCCCATGGTTTCTATCCCACCTCCACCCATGGGATAGGATAGTCCCATATTTGTGGGACTAATAGTCCGGTGAAACTAATAGTCCAATCCCACCCCTTAATCCTTCAAAACAAACACACCCTTATTTGACAAGTTACTATGTTTGACATGCCTATGTGGACTAAAATAGGCATATAGGATAAAATTGGTTATCTTAGTTAAATAGGACAAAATATCACATTCAAACCATAATAATTTCATTTTTTCTCTCACAAAAATCAAAAAAATCAAAAATTCTCCAAACGAGACTTTTTGGCCACAGGCTGAAATGGCCAAAAAACTAACTCACATTTCAAACGAAGACAAAATATAAGGTGATTCCCTATATTGTTACCCGCACAAGACTTCAAATGCAGAAAATGGAAGGAAGAAAAACAAAAGTAGCAAATACGATACAACACATCTATCTTTCTTAAGGTTGTTCTCATAGTTCTATGATAAATTTTTTTTTTCATTTATTTTTTCGTTAATATGGTCATTGTAGCAAAAGCATACAAATCGACTCAAAAGTACACAAATACAACACGAAATTTGAATTTAGCACCCTAAACATGCTTATTAACAGGACAATTCTTAAAAATAAAAAAATCAATGAAGATTAAAGTAAGACCTGTTTAACTTGTACATATACTAAATTAAATCATTACAATTGCAAAATAAACAACTGCAATAATAAAGTTGCTATAATTTTTTTGGGATCAATTAAGGAGATTACATATTAGATTTGCAATCCACCAAACTATAAATAAATAAAAAATAGATACAAAATGAAAATTCTAAATCACTATGAGAAATAAATAGAAAAAAAAAAAATCAATTAACAATAACATGAAAAAGAAATGGCACAAAACGTGATGATGATCAATGTAGTCAATTAAACACTATAAACCAAAAAAATAAAATAAAATAACTTTTCCTTCCTCTCACTAAAGATATCTTCCTTTCCGGTAACTATCTTTTGAGTCTCCAATCCATACTCTAGGGATGTGTTTTATTTTCCAATAATCCCCACCATGTATGTTTCGATTCAATTTAGAAACAAATCTATCAACATGTCACTTAGCTTAAGAAATTTAAAATTGAATAGATGTTCAATGGCTGAGGGCAACTCCTCAAAAAATTCACAATCCATGATAATTAGCTCTTCAAGTCGAGACATCGTACCTTCCTCCATTGTCAACCATCTCAATTCTTTTAAGCTATTAAGGCCTAAGTACTCGAGTCTCTGAAATCTACCAGCCTTGACACACAATCCCTCCCCTTCATATGCTTCATTAACAAGTGAGAGAAAAACTAGATTGGGCAAATCTTGAAGGGATTTCAGTGGATCATTTCTTAACTTGCTCCACTACAAGCATAAGCGCGTGAGGCCATAAAGAGAAGTTATCCATTGCGGTAACTTCTCTAAACGTCCATTCAAGTATAGTTGTTGAAGAAATTGAGGAGCTGGAGATAAATATTGTAGATCAAGGATCTCATCCTCTTCTATTGAAGTTATGTAACGCCTCCAAAATACAAGCATAAATACATCCATAAGCATATGTTAAATGATAGCATAAATCAGAGTGAATATTCCTTTCATTTTCTGAAGTTAAAGATACAAGAGAGTTTGAAAATTTTGAAGTCCCTATTGGCTTACATCTTTCTAAGCCTTAACTTGGTTACAACAAAATGAGCTTCGCTCAATACAAATTTAGCCCTAGGCTATACAAAATAAACAAAACATGAAGCTCTTGCTTCTCAAAGGTCCATCCAATGCTACTGTCTTGGAGGAAGCATGCCTTCATTATCTGAAAATGTTATTCCCAACTAGGGTGAGCCATAACCCAGTAGAATTTATCTAACACGATATATGAAACTTAGCAAAGATATGAGTACAAGTGCATAAACAATGTTTGGGTCAAACCTTTCATGAATACACAAATATTGATCAAATATCACTTTAAAACCTTAATCCGTTCACTTTCAACTTTTATTCTGGTCATGGTTCGATATCATTATTCCTCAACCATCAAACTGAGACTACGACTCAATGAATTTCAAATCATACCACACATATGCATAAGACACTTCAAATTTCCGTTTCACGGATATTTCATCCGCGGGAAGCCGTCAAACAGGATCCATGTAAACGTAGGCTATACAAGCATTACAATCGCCATTTTACGGATATGTCATCCACGGGCTAGGCACCCATGTATAATTTCGAGACTTTCACTCAAGACACTCCGGCCAACTTAATTATAGTAGAGTCCAACTCCTTTCTCCTCCCAAACAAACACAAATACATTTGCAATGTATTTAAAAGGATAATCAAACATGAAGCACATTCCCTTTCCACTTCCAAGCAAACATACGTATACAATGTATATAATCACAATCATGTTCAATGACAACCATCAAACTGATTCATTTCAATTTATCTAATCCACATGCAATTTCTACAATAATCCAAAGCTATCCTCCACCGATATCCCAATACAATTCTCCCTAAATAGATATTCAATCTCAACAGATAGTTTATTCAAAACTTCTATGAGAGTAAATTAATACATAGCCAATTTCACCATTTATGTCAATTCTCTCTCAATTTCGCATTTCCAATGCTAATTCCAATTTTGTACAAAAATAGTGGTTTGACCAAATTAGGGCAATTTACCTTTTTTTCCTAAATTTAGGCCAAGTGCCAAAATCATCAAATTAGATATAGTACAACATCATTTTCAAGTCCCACAAACATTAATTTCACCTACACCCAAAACCCATCTTTGTATTTTTAGCCCAAACCCTAGGTTTGTTTAAAACATCCCCAAATCATTACTTGTTATACAAGGGACAATATCTAAGACAAATATCATATGAAAGTGTAGAAAGAATCCCTACCTCAAAAGAAGAAGATGAACCCAACAAGAGAGAAACTCCAAGAATGCTAAAACCCACTTCTGTTCTGATCAAAATGTAGATCTCGACGAGCTCTACCTTTTTCCCAAAGGCACTAGGGTGAAAAGGAGGATGGATCTAGATGAAATCTAGGAGAGAAGGTGAATTGTAGAGAGAGGAGCTCAAGACTAAGCTTTTTGGAGAGTTTTAGAGAGAGAGAGAGAGATACGAAAAAGTGACTCAAAACTTCATCTTCTCGGACTGATATTCACACAGTCCGCTCGAGCATGGAAAGCCCCGCTCGAGCGTCAGACACAAACTCCCGCTTGAGCGTGAAACTGGACGCTCGAGCATCCAATGCATTCTCCCAGCATCTGTAGACCTGCAAAAAAATTCTGAGAGTTGTAGATTCCCACTCGAGCGTGAGAATTTCTTTTCGAGCGGAGGAGCAAAATTTGTGAAGTTGCTCGAGCATGAGAATGCCCGCTTGAGCGGAGAGGCCAAAATCTGGGCAACACAGGTTTTGAAAAGGAAGCAACCAACCTATTCCAAACGCACAATTACAACCCGATAACCAAAAATATAGAGGAGACAAGGGAAATAAGATATGAATAACCTTTCAAACCCATACAACCCAAGTCCGGGATACAACAAGAGATGGGTTAAGAACCAGAATCGCTATAAGTTACATCTATTGAGCGAAGGTTGCTTAGCTTCTCAATGGATGAGCAAAAACCCACCCCATCTTCTCTTCTCAACTTTAAAATTCCTAACCTCCTTAATTGGGCCAGCCTTCCTATTTCTTTCAGTATGGAGCTACTGTTCACATGGTTTGCCTCTACGAAGCACGACTTTTGTAGAGATTGCAAGCCTCCTATCTTAGATGGTGAAAGCTTGTGAAGAAGATGACATGGCTGAAGCCCAGATCACCGACAAGGCTGGTGGTCCTCGAAAGCTTTGGCTATGGCAGAAGAGAAGAGGGAGGAAAAGAGCCAAGAGGGCCAAACTTCTCTACCACCACGACTGATTCAATTTTGTCCCCTCCTTGGATACCGGCTACACCGGTTGCCAATTGAGAATTAAATTATTTAAATAATTAGTTATCACCTGGTTATGAGATAATATGGTATAAATGCATAACTGAATATAACTAAGTTATGAGTTAATATGACACTAGTTATGACTAATATGGTATTGGTTATAACTCAAAATTATGTCCTCACACATCTCAAACTGCATGACTAATAAACCGCGTGGTGCAGTAGTGTTGGTGATGATAGTGATGATAGTATTATAGTGAAATAGTTTGAATCCACTCATACACAGTGTACAAATACTCTTAAAATAGAGGGTCAACCAAAAGAATTTCAAAACTTAGGGAGCATTCCATATACAGCATAAATACTCAAGAAATTGTGGGTCAATAGAAGAATTTTTAAAAGGAAAAAGATTTGAATTTAGATGGGGATTTGAAAAGAAAAAGAAGAAAAGATGAGGCAAATATGAATAAAATATAAACTAATTGGAATAGAATTATGATACTATGAGTATGAACAAGAGGGTTTGGGATCCTCTCCATTGCATAGTTGTAATGGAGATGTTCCATTATATAATTATCCTTTTTAATTTAAAATAATTACAAATTTAAATTCCTATTTCATAGCCACTAGATATGTAATAAAAGTCATCTATTTACATATATGAAATGGAGAGGATGAAAGTCTGAATAAGAGTTGTCTTTAGTTATATTTTTTATGTGATGGCAGGTAATCAATTGTATCTATGAATGGGAATAGAAATAATGGTTTATTTAGTTCAGTGGAATGAGTTGAAATGAAATAAAATGATTATTTCTTAAATTCTCATATGGAATGACTATTCTCTTGAAATGATGAATGATAATTCTACTTGCAAATCATTTTGTCATTATCTTTTTAGTCAACCAAACATGGAAATGAATTTTGATGGAATGATCAGTCCATTCTGTTTCATTTTAGTCAACCAAACATTACCTAAGAATTATTGAAGGTATTAATAAGTCATCCTATATGTGAGATACAGAATGGAGTCTCATCTTGTCATTCATGCTCAGGTTGTGGGTAAAGGATAAAGCCCATTAGTGCCTTGGATTGGATAGGAAAAGAAACTTGGTTTTTTAAGCACACAATTGCTCTCTCTGTGTATGTGTAATATCTGGGAGGATAAAAAAAAGTTTCCCTTTAATGAGTAGAAGATAAATTATAGGGGGGAAAAAAAAAGATTATTATTTTCAGCCATTTGTAATTTATATTTATCCCTCAATTGTACAGTTTTGGTTAGTGATTCTTGATCGGTCCTATAGAGCGCACTTTCATGTCATTTTGTTATAAACGGTTTCATCTAATATCGTGGATGCTGATTGTGAACTTTCATAGCAGTTGTTGACCATCTGGTCAGTCTTTTTAATCGCCAAGCATGACTCTTGTTTCGAGCCTGATTGTGCACTTCTAAAAATTGATTGTGCAAATTTTTGCTACCTTGAGATGATGTTTGTAACTACCATATCCTGATGTTGTTTAGAAATTTCACTATATTGTTTTTGTGCAGAAATTTGGGCTGATTGACAAGAAGGAGCTAGCTAGATCCACTTCAAGAGTTTGTAGAATCCATTGTTGTCCCTTACAAAACCGGTGGGCACTTTCCTATAGAATCAACTATCCAAGGGACACAACAAGCTGATATAATAATTAAAAAAATTGTTAAATTAGTGATTGACTAGAGAGTTTGTCTGAGATGCTTGGTAATTGGTGTGCAAGTGCTCTATGATTTAAGTTCTATAATCGTTTTCATGCCAAAGTTCTTTCTTCCCATGGATCAGAAATGAAAAGCAATGAAGCCGTCTTTGTCACCCAAGGTTGTTTGCAAAATGGTAAGAGAGCAGCCAAATACAAATCAAACTATATTTCTACCGATCAACCTAACTGCTTTGCTTGTTGAGCCATGCCATTAGTACAACAAATGAGAGCTCCAGAGTCGTCCACGATGTTCGTGGAACAGTGAAGGTGAAGGTGGATCCTATGATTAGTATATAGAGTGAAGACAACCTATATTGTGGTATCAGAAACATTTATAAATTTGAAATATGAGTTCATGTAATTGTGTCAATTGTGGGCTTTTCTTTATCTGTTTGTGGTATATATATATATTGTTGTGATACTCAAATCTATCATTTGAGATATCATTGCATTTTTAACTTGAGAGTTCCTATAAACATAGCCTTGGATGGAATTGAGATTTTTTTTTTTTTGGTTAATATAGTCATTGTAGCAAAAGCATACAAATCGACTCAAAAGTACATAAATACGACACAAAATTTGAATTTAGCCCCCTCAAAATGCTTAAACAGGGCAATTCTTAAAAATTAGAAAATCAATGAAGATTAAATTAAGTTTAAGAGTTGTTTAACTCGTTCAAATACTAAATTAAATCATTACAATTGCAAAATAAACAACTGCAATTGTAAAATTGGAATTTAATAAAGTTGCTATAGCTTTTTTTGGGATCAATTAAGGAGATTACATATTAGATTTGCAAAAAATAGATACAAAATGAAAATTCTAAATCACTGTGTGAGAAATACAATAAAATAAAAAAATCAATTAACAAGAACATGAAAAAGAAACGGCATTAAACGCGATGATGATCCAATCTTAGTCAATTAAACATTATAAACAAAATAAAAATAAAAACTTTTCCTTCCTCTCACTAAAGATATCTTCCTTTCCAATAACTATATTTTAAGTCTACAATCCATACTTTAGGGATGTGTTTTATTTTCCAATAATCCCCACCATGTATGTTTCGACTCAACTTTGAAATTAATTTATCAGACATGTCACTTAGCTCAAGAAATATAAGATTGAATAGATGTTCAATACCTTAGGGAAACTCCTCCAACAATTCACAAATTCATTATAATTAGTTCTTCAAGTCAAGACATCATACCTTCCTCCATTGTCAATCATTTCAATTCTTTTGAGCTCTTAAGGCCTAAGTACTCGAGTCTCTAAAATCTACCAGCCATGAAACACAATCCCTCCCCTTCATATGCTTCATGAACAAGTGAGAGAAAAACCAGATTGGGCAAATCTTGAAGGGATTTCAATGGATCATTTCTTAACTTGCTCCTCCACAAACATAAGCGCGTGAGGCCATGAAGAGAAGTTATCCACTGCAATAACTTCTCTAAATGTCCATTCAAGTATAGTCATTGAAGAAATTGAGGAGCTGGAGACAGAGATTGTAGATCAAAGATCTCATCCTCTTCTATTGAAGTTACATCTAATGAGCAAAGGTTGCTTAGCTTCTCAATGAATGAGCACAAACCCACCTCATCTTCTCTTCTCAACTTCAAAATTCCGAACCTCCTTAATTGGGTGAGCCTTCCTATCTCTTTCACTATGGAGCTACTGTTCACATGGTTTGCCTCTATGAAGCACAACTTTTATAGGGACTGCAAGCCTCTTATCTTAGATGGTGCCTCAATGCAACATAAAATATGCCCAGTTTCATTATGATATAACAAAAGATGGTGCAACTTTTAGAGCCTTAGAATTTCAACGGGCAACTCCCTCACATACGTGTTTTTAAGATCCAATGTCTCTAGGTTCCAAAGCAATCCAATCAAGTTTGGAAGCACTTTCGCTTGTGTTTCCTCTCAAGCTTAGATACCTTAAAAGGAACACACTACAACAAAATTAAATTTTTACGACTTGCAATGCATGTCGTAAAAACTCTTTCACAGCATGTACACAAATGCTGTTATATGACATGCCGTGAAAAGTTGAGCATCATTTACAACATGCAGGTAAAGTTATAAAAAGTAATAAATTAAACATTAATGACATACTTTGTATGTCATATATAAATTTTTACAACATTTTTGTCATGCTATAAATCATCATACTTTCCATGGCATAATTTTGCATACTGTAAAAGGTTATTTTTAATACATTTATGGCATACTATGTATGCCATATATAATCTTTTACGATATTTTTTTATATGTCATAAATCATTACACTTTTCACAACATAATTTTGTATGTCATGGAAGGTTATTTTTAATATATTTCTGGCATACTTTATATGCCGTATATAATCTTTTACGGCATTTTCTTGCATGTCATAAATCATTACATTTTTCACGACATAATTTTATGTCGTAAAAAGTTATTTTTAATATATATATATAGAGTGTGAGAGAGAGAGAGAGAGAGAGAGCAAATTCGAAGTTCATCACATGAGTAAACTCAATATATGAACACATGATATCACTAAAATTCTCACTTTAGTACTTGAAAAACAAATTACATGATCAAATAACAAATTATATGTATAAATGAAAGTAAAAAGATTATATACAACACAATCCAGTCAAGTCTAATTTATTATTAGGAGTAGTAGAGAGAGCTAAAGAATCAATTAACTTGGCCACTACAGAAAGGCCATGCCCCAATACCAATGGTCGAAGAGTAGAAGTTGTAGGAGTAGCCACAGGTGCAAGCACACATTCCAGAAAATCAGAAAAGCACCTAGCTTCCTGCAAAGTCGGGGCAAGCTCAACAACCTGCATAAACCAAGCCAATTTAGCATCACAACACTAAAATAAATTATGCAGATTTTTGTGAGAGCATATTTGATTATATATGAAATTATGAAGTATTTATGTTTTTTTTATTAGCAAAAATTATTAAGTATTTATGTCATGTATACACAGTAAGTAAGGAGAGATTTCGACCTTGACAGCACTAGCAATATTCTTTCCTTGAGGCCTTAATCCTCCAAGAACACTGGTGGCTTGAGGAGTAAGCCCACATGTTCTATCACTGTAATTCCATCCACATAAACCCAGCATAAATAAATAAAGAAATAAAAACAGATCTCAAGAAATAATAACTCCTGATTTATTTGTCTGCCCTTCGAAGGCAAAACCCCAATTCAGGAATGAGAATTGAGTATTGTTCTTTTAGTCAAGAGAAAAAGTCAAGTTGCAGTATTTCTTAAAATCATAAGCCTCCATTTAATTATGCTTAATGTGGGAATCTAGCCATCGAGTCCAAAGAAGCACTCAGCCTATAGCATGACCCAAGAAGTTTCAGCAACTTCTGTTAAGCCCTTATCCAATTAAATGGTGGGTAGTAGATAAGTTCAAACCACTTAACCAACACACAGAAGTAAATTGATGGTAATTTGTACCAAAGTGGCAACATAATGGCAGCATAGCAGTATCATGAAAAGTTCCTCAGCGGCACTAATTTGTAATGTTATCTATAATTAACAGGAAAAATAAAAGAATGAGAGATGAACCTGTACAAGTAATTCTCACTGAGAAACTTGGTTCATTGGATCATCAGCCATCTGCTGCAGCTGCTCATATTTATGCTCAAGAATTAAGGAAACTTTACAATTCATCAAACACTTGGCCTTCAAAAATTCTGAGGTGGAAAAAGAAGTTAAATGGCACCTTAAGTTAAATGAAGTTAGGTATAAGAATAAAACTCAGATCATGGACCTAGGACCAAGGATAGATCTATAATTGTGTAATGCAATTATATCCCTAGATGTGGTGCTTAAGGGATTCTAAAGTTGGCTCTTGAGATTTTTTTCTTTTTCATCTTGTCTTGATTTTCTGCACTTTTAATCCTCTAAACCTCATAACCAGATTCCGCTCACCACCCCTTTCATTAATTTAAATTCCTAATTCATGAGTTCATCACATTCTTCTACAGTCATTCAACCATCACTGCGGAAAAAAAACAGAAAAAAAAGAGAAACAAATTCCAAATTTGTCCACAATGGCACGGTTTTTTTTTTTTTAATTATTATTATCATTGAGGGGTCTAAATGTATGGCTTTAAAGTTAAGAGGGGTAAAATGATATTCAGTGATAGTTGAAGGGGCAAAGTGTAAACAACCCTTGTTTTTTTTCCCTGACTAGTCAGAACAGTCCCTAATTTTTATTTGATAAAACAGAACAGTCCCTGATGTTGATCAATATATATATATATGTACATATATTGATTAGCATGAAACTTTACTTCAAAAATATTAATAAATTAAGTTTCATTTCAGGGGACTGAAATCCATGCATAAACTGAAATTTAAGAGTTTCAAATCAAGCAATCCAAATTGCTAAATACTTATAAAAATAAAAAAGAAGATAAAAGTCAGCAATACCTGGTATGCAACATCAAAAAATGGAATATGGTTCTTTTCTTGAATGACATCAGCAATTTTTTCCCATTGTTCTGGGGTTGGATCAATGCCAGTTGGGTTGTGAGCACAGCCATGAAGCAACACAAAAGATCCTTCAGGGGCTGCCTGAAAACACAACATTCAAATATATAGATCGTGGAACCATAAAAGAATGAAATCTAGTTATCTAGTTTACTGGAAAGATAAACAAATTGCTTATATATATTTTCCCACAATACAGCATTACATTTAAGGAACGTAAAGAGCTCACAATTTCAGAGGTATGAGCACCAAAAAGAGATGAATGCACTCTGATCCATGAAGTTGAAAAGTAGTTACAATTTTTATGAAAAGAAAAAAAAGCAAGAAATCTGTCAGCCAATACAAAATCAATTAATTCTACAAATGTTGACATGTTGATGGCGACCTCTTCAAGAAGAAAGATGAGGTGGACTTGAGAAGTACAAATTATCCATGTAAGAATGTTCTTAATACATGATAGCATTAAACGATTAAATAATGGGAGAACTAATTCAAGTTTTACGTTACCAATTGAAAGAAATAAATGATGGTGTTGAAAATACCTTTATATCAGATATCATCCCATCAAAATCCAAACCAACTGTTTTTGGATCATAGTAGTGGTATTCAGACCAAGGAACTGTAGCATCGTTGAAAAGCTGATCACAAACTGCTATTTCAAACAGTTCAAGAAAACAACTGCCATTTCAAACCAAAATGAACACTCACTTAAATCAGAATAGTGATATGATTTCAATCAAAGTTTATTGTTACTTATTCTATGCATTTAAATTCTATACCCAATCTAAAAAAGAAAAAAAAAATTCTATACATTATTTACTAAATATATTTGGGGGGAAAAGGGCCATTGCGTGTACTTAAATTCTTACGTTAGTTTTTTTTTATTATTATTATAAAATAAATAAATAAAATTTATTTGTAAAAAAAATAAAAATAAAAAACATGTTTAGTACACATTTTCAAAATGTATAAACACAAAAACAAGGAAACATGGGTGGCCGATAGTAGGTGGTGAGCAACAGTGGTGGGGAAGAAAGGGAATGAAAACTAATTTTCAAAACAAATGAAAACACATTTTTGTTTCAAGATTGACACAGGCAGACAACACTTGTGGCTGTCAAAAAAATATAATACACTAGTGACCTCCAGATTTTATCTAAAAGGAAAAAAAGGTTCTTCCATAAATCACAACCAAGTATTCAAAAGATGCAATCTACAGTTAACCACAAAGAGTTTATCCATATCTAAATAGATTAATATATTTGTCAATACAGAAGAAATTCAAATAGGTGTTGAAACATAGTCATCACATCAATTTTTTTTTTCATATGATATGGAAAGGCAAGTAAATTAAACTGAAGAAAGCAGGCACCATTTATTTGGTTTCAAAAGCTTAAAAACCCTAAAGCTTCAACTAATTCAACCCCAAAGGATGTAAAATTTACCATTAATATGTAATTTTATTTTTTCTTTCTAAATTTACACTGAACACTGATTTCCTCTTTTATAAATATGGGGAACATTTTACAGGCAACCAAATAGAGAAATTAGAAAATATGAAGAACAAGAAGGATGACAATATATATATATATCCTACTGACTTGGCTTTCCAAAATTCTCTTCACCCTCGCTACACATCCTCCACACATCATACCCTGAGATGAGAGAGACATAGAGAGATTAGATATTGAAGAATTCATTACAAATTTACAATAACCAAACACATAGAGCATAACATTTCATTTCATTTCAGAAACAAAAAAAGAAGAAGAGAGCGACAGAGAGAGAGTGATTACTTCGACATTGAGAATTATGGCATCAGGCGACAGAGCTCCAGAATCGCCGGTGGAGGGGAGCGAAGCAACGCAATGCAAGCGAGAGCGAACAGAACACAAAGTCGTGAGCGAATTTGGGGAATGACAGCTCGAATTCAAATTTCCCTAGCATTCCTCCGATTCAAAGCGATGATAAAAACTCATAAGCGCACACTCAGATTATCTCAAATCGTGACAAATCAAACATGATGTAAAAAGAAATAAAGATGCCATTGATTGAAGATCCGAGAGAGACTCCGAATGATTATTTCTCAGCAACCAAACATGTGAAAAATCAAGAAAGAAATAAAGAGCACGATATTGATTACCAGATCAAGACGCCATTGATTGAAGATCCGACAGAGACTCCGAATGATTGATTCAATGTGCCTAGGGTTCGAATCGAACGCAAAGACGAGAGAGAGAGAGAGAGAGAGAGCGAGCGAGGGAATGGTTCGGTGTTGTTTGTTTGCTTGTTTCGCACCTATTTCAAAGAGAGATGAGAGAGGGGAAACTGAAAATGTGTGACCTAATAGCATCTCCAACGCTTACTCAAAATTTTCACCAAATTTGAGTCAAAAAGTATCAGTTTCATCAAATTTGATAACAGATGCTCCAACGATTCACCAAATTCTCAAATTTGTTCCGGGACAACCGGGTGGTCAACCGGCCGGTCGACCGGCCGGTTGACCGGTTTGCCCAATTTTTTTTTTTTTTTTTTTTTTTGAATTTTTTGAACCTTTTTTTTGAACTTTTTGAACTTTTTCCGGGTCGACCGGTGGGTCGACCGGCCGGTCGACCGGTTAGGCAAAAATTTTTTTTTTTTTTTTTTTTTTTTTGAATTTCTGAATTTTTTCCTTGAACTGTCTGAACCTTTTGCCGGTTGACCGGTTGGTCAACCGGGTGGGCAACCGGTTGGTCGACCCGGGTCCCCTCCAACGGTCCGCAACAGTGTCCGCTACAGTGTTTTGATGAATTCATTACTTCCTCCGCGATCTGATGAAATGTTTGATGAAAACTCAATTTGATATCAGATTTGGTACACCGTTGGAGCCATGAACAGTGTCATTTTCATCAAAATTCAAATTTGATATCATATTTGGTATAGCGTTGGAGATGGTCTAACAGATTGCTAATAAATCTGTTCAAAAAAAAAAAGTGTTATTTTAAAACAGATTGCTAATTAATCTGTTAAAAAAAAATGACAATATTAATTTAAAAAAAATGTGGAATGGAAAGAATGTGTAATTTTAACAATATTAATAAATAAAAAAAAATTGGAGTAGAAATTTTTTTTAAAAAAAGATTTAAGTATAAGTTTATAAATTATTTTTGTATTAAAAAAATCTAGATTATAACTAGAATATCTAGTTTATTGGAAAAATAAAAATTTGTCATATCTACTAGAAATTTATAAATATTTAAGAACGTATAGAATTTTTTTTTATTATTTATAATTAAAATATAATTTCTCTAGAGAATGAGACTGTTTGGGACAAAAACATGTATGTATCTAGAATGAGAGGGAGTGTGGCGTAAGTTTTTAAATAATTTTTTTTACTTTTTAGATTCAAATAATTTACATACACTTAGAAGGAAAATATTTTTTAATCTTTTAAAAAAATCTCTAAATTCAAAAAAATATAAAATTTAATATTTTACGACATGAAATGTATGTTGTCTTAAGTGCAAATATTTTACAACATATTTTTGTATGCCGTGAAAATATAAATCTTTTATGGCATATTTTTGCATGTCATCAAAAAATAAATTGCCTTTTTTTTTTTTTGGTACAAGTTTTCATGACATTTATTAGCATGTTGTGTAAAATTATAATATTTTACAACATGAAATATATGTCGTCTTCAGTGCAAATATTTTACGATATATTTTTGTAAGTCGTAAAAGCATACATTTTTTACGGCATACTTTTGAATGCCATAAATATATGAATTAACGACTTATATGGTATGTATGCTGTTATTGACAAAATATTAACGGCTTGTAAAAAAAAATGTCGTAGATTGTACTAATTACGACATATATTTAATGCATGCCGTAAACATGATAGTGTAAATAGTTAGTTTTGTTGTAGTGACAATTTGACCACATCGCCTGGAAATCTCTCCAAATAAGTATTTCTCAAGTGTAGAACTTTTAACAACCTCAACCCACCATTGAATAATAGAGGCATGGAGGACTCAGACATGGGTTCATATACCCCAAACGTAAGCAAAGAATATAGTTGAGAAAAACACTTACCTTGTGGTATATCTGGTAAAGTATTATGAATTGATAGTCGTCGAACTTTTTTCAGGACACCTCATGCTTCTTTTTCTTACTATCGTTAGAAAGTTGTGATCTTTTGATTTTGAAAGAATAATTTCACGCAAAAGGTCATGTATACGACAACTTTTAATCCTTTCATACTTGTGACCTGCTACTTGAATCAAGTTTCTGTTAAGAAGCTCATAGAGGTAAGCCTCTTCAACTTCCTCTAGTGTCTTCCCAAATTCTGTAACTTCCACAAATTTTTCTGTGATCCACAATTGAATTAAGCTCATCCAATCAATTAAATGATCCTCTGAAAACAATTGTAAGGCAAATAATTGTAACTTAGCAACAATATTTTCTTCATATCACTGCCTTCAACTTCAACACCAAGACTGCGATTCACCAACTCTCTTTCATCTACTCTTCCTTGGTCCTTTGAAGCCAACACCCCAGAAATCACCACAATTGCCAATGGCAAGCCCTCTCATCTTCTCAGGATACTTTTTGAAAGTTCAATAAAATGTAGAGGGCAATCCTTCTCCTCAAATGTTTTGTTACAAAATAGAGTCCAAGACTCTTTTGGAGACAAAGCTTTCATTTCATAGATGTAACCATGGGATTCTCTACAAGAAGTAGAAGCAACATTACAAATGCGTGTTGTGAGCAACACACGACTGCCACAGTTGCAGTTTGGCAATGTAATTTTGATAGCATCCCATGCATCTATGCTCCAAATATCATCTAGGACTAGCATGTACCTTCTTTCTTAGAGGAATTCTTTGAGCACTACTTTCAGATTATTGTTGTCCATAGTTTCCAAACTCTGGGGGAGAGGTCGTTTAACGAAGAGTTGTTGAATCAAAATTTTTAAGAGCTCCTCAAACTTAAATGATTGAGAAACAGTGATCCAACCATGGTTTTGAAAATGTCTCTTCACTTCCAGGTCGTCATAAACTTTCTTGATTAGGGTGGTTTTACCCAAGCCACTCATTTCCACCACTAAAATCAATTTGAGTCGAGAATCGGCATTATCAAGGACCCAATCAATGAGTTTTTGTTTGGGCTTGTCCATCCCAACAAGATCACCTTCTTTTAGTAGAAGTGCATCACATCTTCAATCATAACATCCCCCCATTGTTTGCCACATTGGAGCTTGAGCCTTGCTCTAAGCTACTGAATTTGTAATTATACCTCTGATGTCTCTGTGCATTATCGTCAACTATGACTTTGATTTCCTGAATCTTAGAAGCAATTTGACGACGAGCTTTCATGTTCTTAATTTGATAATTGATCTAAGAAAAAGATCCAAAGAATCCATGCCGAGGATGACGATGAGCAAAGCAAAGCATAAATGCATCAAGAAGGTCCTCAGTGTCGTAAGCGACTTCTCTGACTTGCTTAACCGATGCTTGGATCTCTGGATCAGTGTCTTCAATTGCATCAGTAGCCCTCAGGAAGGCCCTCATGCTCTTCAGCTCGTCCCTGATGAACAAAAATTCACGCTTAATGCCACCCAACAATTTCAACTATTCTTCAACCAAGCTTCCAAGCTTTTTAAGCAAGAATGCCACTGTACTTTCTGCCATTTTCTCTCTCCGTCTCTTAATTTTCTCTCACAGGGAAAGATAAAGTCAATGAACAGCAGATCAGAGACTCAGAGGCATGAAGGAGGAATTATTTGTTAATTGGTTATATGCCATGTATTTTATACCAAACGTTTGTTTGGACAAATTGGATAAGGAAATTATAATCCATCGAACTGTTAGTCATGGGATACATTGTTTATGGATTATTTGGTTAGACTGGATTTGTATCCTATGTTTGTTTAGTCATGGGATTAGATGTCTAGATTAAATTATTTTTAGTGAATCCAAGTTTGGTTGAACGGACTAGATAAAGATAAATGTTCAAAAGACTATTTTACCCTTGTAATTTATAATTTATATTTTTTATTTAATATATAATTTTAAATTTGTAATCTATAATTTATAATTTAACAATACTAAAAAAATTTAATTTATAAGGCCATAATTTTTAATTTATTATTTTTAATTAAATTAAATTTATAGTTTATATTTTTATTTAATATATAATTTTAAATTAACAACACTAAAAAAATAATTTTATTTAATATATAAATTTAATTTTTTAACAACACTAGAAAATTTTAATTTATAAGGCCATAATTTTTAATTTATTATTTTTAATTAAATTAAATTTATAATTTATAATTTATATTTTTTATTTAATATAGAATTTTAAATTAACAACACTAAAAAAAGATATTAAATACAAGAGAGTCAAAAATGTAATTTCATAAGCTAATCCCATGGGATGAGGTATTTCATGATTTCTATTCCATCCCTCCATGGGATACAACAATCCAACAAATATGGGATTAATAGTCCGGAAGGACTATTAGTTCGGAGCAAAAATTGGCTACCAAACAACGGACTATTAGTCCATCCGAATTAATAATCCAATCCCATGCCTCAATCCTTCAAAACAAATATCACCAAAGCGACTAAAAAATATGAATGCTCTGGATAATTTTTTTATAGAATAATTAATTTGTAAATTGTTTTCCAAGAAAATATTGAGAAACGAAAACATGGAAGAAAGGAATTAAAATAAAATAAAGCAAAACAGTGTTCCAACCGTTTTTGGAATAAAATGCAAAGCAAAAGTCGTTTGCTTCTAACTTCTCTGAAGCATCTCAAAGGTGGGAGGAAAGTAAAATGAGAAACAACAAATGTTAGTAGGTGTTTGGAATTTGTTTATTTAGTGATTTTTTTACTAATACACATATCAATCCAATTTTAAGGAAAAAACTCCGTAGCTCGAAAGTTTTGGGCTCGACTGGCTCGAAAATACTTTAGTTGCCTCTCTCCTCTCTATCTCTTGGCTTTTCTCTCCTCCTCTCTTCTACTATATTCTCGAAACAAAAAAAGGAAGTAGAAACACTGTCATCACTCTCACCTCTCTCTCTACTCATCCCTCTTATTCCACAAATCACTCTCACATCTCTCTGTACTCGTCCCTCTCATTCCACAGGTCTCTCTCATCCCTCTCATCTCTGGTAACTTGTGAAGAAAAAAAGAACAATTCTTGAACCCCTTTGTTTTGTGTGGACATAGATATTGTGAGAACTATTGTTCCACTTGCAACTGCAACTCTGTTTTCATTTTCTGAAAACCACATATGCTTATTAATGTTTGATTGTGTTTTTATTTTTATTTTGTTTTTGAAAAACAAAATAATGTAAAGTTCGATTGCATATGATTTTAATTTTTGTGCAAAAAAAGTAGTTGAAAATTTGAACACTTAACTGTTTGATGTTTCCTAAAAAAGTTGTTTTCATTTGAAAAAAAAAATTGTAATCAGTTCACAAAGCCTCGAGTACAGAATGAATATGAACAAAGCCTCAAGTAAGAGTATTGACTATCATGGTCATGGACAGATAAGAAGTCTTACGCAGTGGCCACAGCTCAATGTGCTAATTTTTTGGGGGGGGTTAGCTCTAGTTTTCACAATCATCTTAATTAGTTTGATGATAGTACCAGTTTTAACAGTAGCTAGCAGCCATGACAGCCATAGCAGCCACAATGAACAGAGCAATGGAAGAGCAATGACACAAGGGGAAATAAAATCCCTTAAGTCAGTGAAGATTCCGATCAAGCAGCGGCACACAAAGCTCCTTCTCTTTTACTCCGATCAAGCAGCAGCAGCAGCAGCAGCACACAGAGACAGTTCCGCTAGGTTTTACGAAGACACAGGGCTCTTCTCTCTCTACTCTCTATTCTATTCTTTCTTTTTCTTTTTCCTTTCTTTTTTTTTTTGAAATGAGATGTCTGGGTGTATTGCACAGTAGCAGCAAGTTGAGTAGAAAACTAAATTCGGGCCTCTCGAGCCATCACATTTCGAGCAACGTAGCGGCACTGCAATTTTAAAGCTTAGTGCCCTCCTAATAGAGCTTGATATTTTGGACAATATTATACAAATTAATAAAAAAAATAATAATTTGTTTTACAAAGTGATATACCATAGAATAATGAAAAAGGGTATACATGAGCAATATTACCAAGGAAAAGATTGTCAAATTTGTTAGTTCACATAGCAATAATTTAAAATTTTTCATCACAAATAGTATAATTTATGAATTTCTAGTTCTGGATAGATTTTGACGAAGTTTGAATTTACTCAGTAAAAATGCTTAAACATTGTGAATCCTACAAATCACAAAACTAAAGGAGGTCCAAATGAAAATTCTGAATCACAGAAAGAAATACAATAAACACTCAAATATCAAGAACATAGAAAGAGAAGGGCACTAATCATGATGATTGGTCAACAAAACAAAAGAGGAAAAAGAAGGAAAAAAAAAAAATTTGTCCTCAATCTCTCTCTGTGGATAATATTCTTTCCAACAACCATCTTTTGAGTTTCCAATCCAGAGAATAGAGGAGTCCCCACTTTGTATGCTTGGATTCAGCTTTGAAATCAATTCATCTGACAAATCAGACAAGTCAAGATGTATAAGGTTGGATAGATGTTTAATGCCAAAGAGCAACTCCTTCACCAATTTGCAATCCTCAATGAACAGATATTCAAGATGAGGCATCGCGCCTTCCTCCACCATCACCCATCTCAAAACTTCTTATTTAGTAAGTCTCAAATTCTTAAGGCTTTGAAACTTATTACCAGCCTTGAAACACAATCCTTCCCTTTCATATGCATCTTGGAAAAGCGTGAAATGAACCAAATTGGGCAAATCCTGAAGGGATTGCAATGGATCATTCCTTAACTTGTTCCGCTGTAAAATTATTGTGGGAAGGCTATAGAGGGAAGTTATCCAATATGGAAATTTCCCCAAATGTCCTCTTAGAAATAAGTGTCAAAGAAAACAAGGAGCGTGAAATAGAGATTGTAACGTTGCTCAAATTCTCAATTGAAGAGCATAGAGCCACCCCATCTTTTCTTCTCAACTTCACAATGTAACCTCGTCAGATGGGTGAGCTTTGCTATCTCTTTCACAACAGTGCTTCTGTTGACATCATTTGCCTCTATGTAGCACTACTTCTGTAGGTGTTTCAAAACTCCTATCTTAAATGGAGCCTTAAATCCATGAACACAATGAAACGGATAGTAATAAAAATGCTCAGTTTCAATATAATATAACAAAAGATAGCGCAATTGCTGGAGCCTTAGAATTTCAACAGGCAACTCCGTCACAAACGTATGTTTAACATCTAACATCTCTAGGTTTCGAAGCTTTCCAATTGAGTTTGGAAACACTTTCACTTGCGTTCCTCTCAAGCTTAGATACCTGAGATGGAACCACTTCACCACTTCCTCTGGAAATTTCAAAGAAGCACCTCTCAAATTTAAAACTTCGAGAAACCTCAGCCCACCATTAAACAATAGAGAATGGAGGATTCAGACAGGGGATCAAATACCCCAAACAAGAGGCGTCTAACTTTTTCAGGCCGCCTCACGTTTCCTTCACATGTTATCGCTAGAAAGTTCTTATCTCTTGACTTTGAAAGAATGATTTCACGTAGAAGGTCATGTATATGACACTTTTCAATGCTTTTGTCATCCCTTCACTTCGTGACTTCCTCTAGTGTCTGAGATGCTTGGTAGCAATTGATATTATTAATGCAGTGTGTAACTGCTCAGTGATTTAAGCGCATAATCGTTTTCATGCCAAAGTTTTGTCTTCCCATGGATCAGAAAATGAAAAGCAATGAAGCGGCCTTTGTCGCCTAAGGCTGTTTGCAAAATGACAAAGAGAGCGCAAAGCAGCCAAATACAAATCAACTAAATTTCTACCGATCAACCTAATTGCTTTGCTTGCTGAGCCATGCCATCAGTAAAAGAAATGGGAGCTCCAGACCCAACTACCATGCTCATGGATCCTATGATTTGTATAGAGTGAAGACAACCTGTTTTGTGGTATCAGAATCATTTATATAGGCTTACCAACTCTTGCTGGTGTAAAAGCAATTTCATTTATATTATGTTTGAATTTTGGTTTTGAAAGAGAAAGGAAAATAATAAAGAAATGAATTGCTTGTGTCTTTTTTCTTTTTCTTTTTTTTTGGGTATGTAAGTCATAGGTTTTATACCAAAAAATTAGATATATACAATAAAAGCTCAGTAGGAGCTAAACACACCCTTCAAAGAGGGAAAGCACACCTAGCTCCTACACGTAGTATAATCTATTAAGTAGATCTAAATAAGTACAGAGCTAAACCAAAATAAGAAACACAACTACCACATGGTTTTGAAACTAATGCATACATTCGCCAAACACCACTACACAGTTATACAACCTGAATGTGTAACATTGCATCAATAGCATCGCATCACCATCTATCGAAACTTTTATCATTTTGAGTCTTAGCGCTTTGCAGGTTCAAGACCTGAATTCCACAGACCCCATTGTTGCAACAAGTGAAACCAACCCAAGCTCATGACTCGCTGGAATCTGCCCAATAGACTCTAAAGCAACCAAAAACACCCCAAAGTCCCAAAGCCCCAAATCAATTAACAAGAACATGAAAAAGAAATGGCACTAAACGTGATGATGATCCAACCTAGTCAATTAAACATTTAAAAAAAAAATAAAATAATAAAAAAAAAAACTCTCTCTAGAGAAAACCTCCTTTCCAATGACCATCTTTTGAGTCTCCAATCCGTACATAAGGGATGTGTTCTATTTTACAATAATCCCCACCTCGTATGTCTCGGTTCAACTTAGAAATTAATCTATCAGACATGTCGGTCAGCTCAAGTAATTTAAGTTTGAATAGATGTTTAATACCATAAGGCAACTCCTCCAACAGTTCAGAATTCCAGATGAATAGATCTTCAAGTCGAGACATTGTACCTTCCTCCATTGTCAACCATCTCAATCCTTTTAATCTTCCAAGGACTAAAAGCTTGAGTCTTTGAAATTTACCGGCCTTGTAACACAATCCCTCCGCTTCATATGCTTCATTAATAAGAGAGAGCATAACCAAATTGGGCAAATCTTGAAGGCATTTCAGCGGATCATCCCTTAACTTGCTTCACCACAAACAAACATTCTGGAGGCCATGAAGAGAAGTTATCCACTGTGGTAACTTCTCTAAACGTCCTTTCAAGTATAGTCGTTGAAGAAATTGAGGAGCTGGAGACAGAGATTGTAGATCAAGGATCTCATCCTGTTCTATTGAACTTACATCTAATGAGCGAAGGTTGCTTAGCTTCTCAATGGATGAGCACAAACCCACTCCATCTTCTTTTCTCAACTTCAAAATTTCCAACCTCCTTAATTGGGTGAGCCTTCCTATCTCTTTCACGATGGCGCTACCGTTGACATGCTTTGCCTCTAAGAAGCACAACTTTTGTAGGGATTGTAGGTCTCCTATCTTAGATGGTGCCTCAAAGCCATGTTTGTGGTGAAATGGAAGATAAATATGCCCAATTTCATTACGATATAGCAAAAGATGGCGCAACTTTTGGAGCCTTAGAATTTCAACAGGCAATTCCTTCACATACGTGTTTTTAAGATCTAATGTCTCTAGGTTCCAAAGCAATCCAATCGAGTTTGGAAGCACTTTCACTTTTGTTCCTCTCAAGCTTAGATACCTTAGATGGAACAATTTGACCACATCACCTGGAATCTCTCAAAAGAAATATTTTTGAAGTCTAGAACTTTTAACAAACTCAACCCATCATTGAACAACAAAAGCATGGAGGACTCAGACATGGGTTCATCTACCCCAAATAAGAGTAAAGAATGCAGTTGAGAGAAACACTTGCCTTGTGGTATCTCTAGTAAAGTATTATGGATTGACAGTCATCTAACTTTTTCAGGACACCTCACTCTTCCTTCTCTTGCAATCGTTAGAAAGTTCTGATCTTTTGACTTTGAAAGAATAATTTCATGCAAAAGGTCATGTATACGACCACATTTAATCCTGTCATACATGATTTTCGCTACTTGAATCAAGCTTCTATTTAGGAGCTCATAGAGGTAACCCTCAGCGACTTCCTCTAGTGTCTTCCCTTCTTGTACTTCAACAAATCCTTCTGCTATCCATAATCAAATTGAGCTCATCCATTCAATCAAATGATCCTTCAGGAAAATGCTCAAGTACAAGAGACAAGACTTCAAATAGTAAGGCAAATCGTTGTAACTTAGCAGCAGTATTTTCTTCATATCACTGCCTTCAACTTCAGCACCGAGGTTGCGATTCACCAGTTCCCACTCATCTACCCTTCCTTGGTCCTTTGATGCCAACACACTAGCAATAGCCACAGTTGCCAATGGCAAGCCCTCACATCTTCTTAAAATACTATTTGAAAGTTCAATTAAATGTGAAGGACAACCCTGCTCCTGAAATGTCTTCTTACAAAACAGAGTCCAAGACTCTTTTGGAGACAAAGCTTTCATTTCATAGATATAACCATGGGATTCTCTACAAGAGGTAGAAGCAACATTACAGATACGCGTTGTGAACAACACACGACTGCCACAGTTACTGTTTGGCAGTGCAATTTTGATAGCATCCCATGCATCTATGCTCCAAATATCATCAAAGACAAGCACATACCTGCTTTCTTGAAGAAACTCTTTGAGCACTGCTTTCAGCTTATTGTTGTCCATGGTTTCCAACCTTTGAGGGAGAGGTTGTCTGACTTCATCAAACAGTTGTTGAATCAAATCTTTTAGAAGCTCTTCAATCTTAAATGATTGAGAAACAGTGATCCAACCATGGTTTTGGAAATGTTTCTTCACTTCCCTATCCTCATAAACTTTCTTGATCAGGGTAGTTTTCCCTAACCCCCCCATTCCCACCACTGAAATCACTTTGAGTGGAGAATCACCATCAAGAACCTAATCAATGAGTTGTTTTTTGGGTTTTTGAATGCCAACAAGCTCAGCTTCTTCTAACAAAAGTGCATCACCACTTTGATCATGGCATCTTCCATTGTTTGCCACATTGGAGCTCGACCCTTGCTCTGTGGTACTGAATTTGTAATTGTACCTCTGACGCCTCTGTGCAATATCGATGACTCTGGTTTTGATGTCTTTTATCTCAAAAACAATTTGACGACGAACTTTGAAGCTCTTAATTTGATAATAAATTTTGTAGACAGATTCATAGAAGACACCATGGCGATGGTGATGAGGAGCAAAACAAACGGTGAATTGATCGAGAATGTTGTCGGTTTGATAAGCGAGGTCTCTGACTTGGTGAACCCAAGTTTGGAGCTCTGGATCAGTGTCTTCAATTGCATCAGCAACTCTCAGGAAGGCACTCATGCTCTGAAGCTCGTCTCTGATGAACACAATTTCTACCTGAACTCCTAGGGATGGCAATTTGAAACCGGCCCGACGGGGATCCCCGATCCCGACCCCGATTTAAGCGGTTTTTCCCCGAAAAATACGCCTGACGGGGAGAAGACGGTATCTGAAAATCAATCCCCGATCTGTTTCGGGCCGGGGACGGTGATCAGTGTTTAAGCCCCGCCCCGGCCCGATCCCCGGCCCCGTCCCCGGCCTCGGCCCCATCCCCGAATTTCCCCGAAGTGAAATTACCTTTATACCCCTTATTATATATATATATAAAATAAAAAAAAACAAAACCAAACCAAACCGTATATTTAAATAAACCAAATCTGTGTTCAACTCTAATATTTAAATAAACATATTTGATCACTCTTTTCCCCCAAATCTGTGTTCAACTCTAATATTTAAATAAACATATTTGATCACTCTTTTCCCGATTACTACCAAAGTCAAATACTCCCACTAGGCTCTGCAACACCCAACTCAGGCAGTTTTCATCGAAGCCCATATTCATCAATACCCCAATTTCTCAGCCTGGGTTTGCCTTGTTGTTTCGTCAGAGCGAGAGAAGATTCAGAGGCGGAGTTGTAGCCATGGCTACTTCTGGGTCTGTGCAGAAATCAGACGAAGAGTGGAGGGCATCTGTTTCGCCTGAGCAGTTTCGGATTCTGAGGAAGAAAGGAAAAGAGTATGATTCTTATTCATATATATATAGATCTGTGATTATTATTATTTAGATCTGTAATTTAGATCTGGGTCTCGTTGTTCTGGGTCTCGTTGTTCATTTAGATCTGTGATTATTATTTAGATCTGTAATTTTTTTTGTAAATTTAGATCTGTAAATTTAGATATCTCTCTCTCGTTGTTCTCTCTGTAAATTTAGATCTGTAATTTTTTTTTTTTAAATTTAAATCTGTAAATTTAAATTTAGATATGATTTGTTGTTCTGGTATTGAAGCTCGGGGAGTTTTCGGGGTCGGGGAAACCCGATCCCCGTTAGGGGGCGGGGGTGGGGGCGGTAGTGGGTTCCCCGTCGGGGATGGGGACGGGGACGGGGGGAAGTTCTGCCATCGGGGATCGGGGACGGGGAGGGTGATCCCCGGCCCCGTCCCGCCCCGTTGCCATTCCTAAACTCCATCCAATGATTTCAACTCTTCTTCAACCAAGCTTGAAAGCTTTTTCAGCAAGAAGGTCACTGCACTTTCTGCCATTGTTAATGGAGAGTTAGAGAGAGAGAGAGAGAGAGAGAGAGAGAGAGAGAGAGAGTGGAGAGAGAAGCTTCAAAGCGTGTTTGCCTACCCAAGTTGACTCCAAAGCAAAAGTAGCTCTTTTTCGTTGCTTAGATTTTCTGTATCTATATGTAGCATGAGCTTAGCATTAGGTTATTTTCTAATATGATGGTCATTTTGGCATGTTTACAGTAATAAAATGTTGTAATTCTGTAATTGTAAGCTCCGTTATTTTATGTATTTTTTTGTTATTTGGTTGGACAGAAAAAAATAATTTTAGAAATAGTTTGACAGATGACTTATTATTAATAATTTTGTAAATTAAAATTTGAAAAGTTTATTTTTAATTTGATCTCTTTAGTAGGTTGATCTTTTAAAAGGAGAAAGTTTTGTTTTAATTTTCAACTAAATATTGAAAAATTAAAAAATATATGTTTTACATCAAAATAAATCAAGTCTTAAGCGTCAACTAAAGGCCAAAATTAAAATAAAAGGCAAACTTTACTTTACCCCCTATAGTTTGGGTCATGTGCGGATTATCTCTTGACATTCGAATATCACCACATAATCTCTTTGTGGTTGGTCTATTAACAGAAGTTGTAAATTGACAGTTATACCCTTCTCTCTCTCTCTCTCTCTCTCTCTCTCTTCCTTCTCTTATTCTTCCTCCATACCCATTCAACAAATTTCCACTTCCATTCAACAAAACACTTGATTTAGCTTCATGCTACCAATTCTAACACACACACACACACACACACACATATAAACCTGCAAATTGCACATATATAATCTATATATATAGGTATATATATTCCTAAAATCTGTTAAGACTCTTAAGATCGAACTATATTAAAAGAAATATAAAAAAAATATATAGTTTTTATGAAGTGTGTATATATGTATATATTCACTGTTATATATTTATGAGGTTTGATCTTCAATTTAAGAATGAGCTCAAAAAAAACAAAACAAAACAAAAAAACAAAAAACAAACTTGCAAATCTAATGATGTAATTGATGCTAGCTTTGAAAATTAAAACCAAACAGGCCTTAATTTGTTTATGTTGAATCAGATGTAGCCTTGTGAATTTGATTGTGAAGGTTTGTTGATTTGGGTTATGTGCAGAAAGTGTGGCTGGATAAGAATACAGGAAAGCTTTTGGTAGCGTTTGGTAGAGTTTTCTAAATATGATTTGAGAATAGGAGTTGTATTTTAAGTTTGTGAGTTTTGGAATTATGATTTGAGTGTGGAAAATTTGTTTAGTGAATGAGTTTTGAATTGAGTGAAAATTTTTTGATGCAACATGTGATATTTGATACAAAAAGTTATAACTCATAACCAAACACACAACTCAAAATTCTATTAAAGCTCACAAATTTTTTTTAAAAATTCGGAAAATATTTTTTTGAATATATAAAAATTAACATGTGTCAATTGCAAAAAAAAAAAAAAAATTTTTGCACTGTTCCAGTCAACCGGCCGGACGTCCGGTGGGACGACCAATTAGGTCAAATTTAAAAAAAAAAAAATTTGAAAATCGCACCTCACGCAGAGTTTTCTACCGAGTTTTTTAAATGTTGTGGAAATATAGTTTGAACATCCTATCCAAACATCATATTAGAACGTGTGGGTAGAATTATAGTTTGGAAATCGTTCCAAACACAGCCTTTGTTTGTCAATTTCTTCAAATGGGTTGGCAATTACTGGAATTGATGATCGAAGATACTGGAACTGTATTTCGACCGATAAATCTAGGTGAGGACTTGAAATCGTTGTTGATTTTTGTTGCTTCTGTGGGTACTTTGAATATACATATATATATAGCTACCGATTATATATATACATATATATACATTAATTTTTGATAAAAATTATGTTGTTTAAATTAATTTAGGTTTTTGTTTTGGGTTGTAATTTTAGAGAGAGAATGAGGAAGATCCATGGCATGCTTTTGCAAATTTAAAGATGTTCTAGGGGTATTTTGGTCTTAAAATGTAACTTACTCTCTGTATGGGTGATTGAACTACACAGCCTGTTAACTTGAATGGAAAAGTGAACGGTGCGTTTTAATCCGCTAACTACAAGGGGGTTATGTGGCGATATTCGAATGTCAGGGAGTAATCCGCACATGACCCAAACTATAGGGGGTAAAGTGAAGTTTACCCTAAAATAAATATAAAAAAAAAAAAAATTAGGACAGTCCTTGATTCTTTAAGACAAACCACCAAACACATAAAGATTATAGATAGAACGGTCTTTGGTTATCTCGGTTCTTTCTTATCTCATTAGCTGGATGCTATAAAAAAAAAATAACAAATACATAAAAATATAAATAATTTATATTATTGAGATAAAACTTGTGATAAATCCCATGAATGCAACTAAAATCAGTTTTGATTGCAGGTTGATTCCAATTTTATTTTATTTTTTTTCAAAAAAAAAAAAATCACCTCATCATTTGGATCCCATTTTAATCATTATTAATTGATGGTTGAATTCTCTCATCTGAATCTAATAGCTAGGATAAATTGTAAGTTTTCTAAACAAAACTGTGTATTAGATTGAATTATTTGAACAAAGAATACATACATCATTTATATAGAGTACCACTAATTCCTAATCCTACATGAATACATTACTGAGATATATAGAAGTCTAATAGATATAGGACACTTATTCCTAATCCTAGGAGAACACATATTCTCATACCCCCGCTCAAACTCAAGGTGTTTTAGCAGAAAACACTGAGAGTTTGTCAAGAAAAAACCGAAACCGAGCAGTGGTGTGAGTCTTAGTGAAGAAGTCAGCAAGTTGCAGAGCCGAAGAGACAAAAGGAAGCGAGATAAAGCCAGACTGCAGATGCTGACGGACGAAGTGACAATCAATCTCAATATGCTTTGTTCGTTCATGGAAGACAGTGTTATGAGCAATTTGAATAGCACTTCGGTTGTCACAATAGAGAGATGTCGGGGAAGATTGAGGGACGCCCAACTCAGATAAGAGATTACGAAGCCAGACAATTTCAGAGTAGCATGAGCCATAGCACGATACTCAGCTTCGGCAGTAGAACGGGCAACAACAGTCTGTTTCTTGCTTTTCCAAGAAATTAGGGAATCGCCAAGAAACATACAGAAACCAGAAGTAGATTTACGATCATTAACATCACCAGCCCAATCAGCATCAGCATAAGCCACCAAGTCTAAGGAAGAAGTAGAAGAGAACAGCAAGCCCTGAAAGATAGTACTGCGAAAATAGCGAAGAATCCGAAGCAAAGCAGCCCAATGTGTAGAGCGGGGGGCAGAAACAAACTGATTAATCACATGGACAGCATAGGCAAGATCATGGTGAGTAATTGTCAGATAGACTAAGCAACCCACAAGCTCGCGATATAACGTAGGATCATCTAGAGGAACCCCATCAGTAGTGTTGAGCTTTACATTAAGCTCAATGGGGGTATCAGACAGCTTAGTGTCAGTAAGTCTGGCACAATGGATAACCTTGTTAGCATACTTAGCCTAGGACAGAAAGTAACCCTTGGGAGAAGAAGCCACCTCAATGCCAAGAAAATACCGCAATGGTCCCAGATCCTTCATTTCGAAGGTGCGGAAGAGATGCTGCTTAACCTCAAAAATAGCAAAAGAGTCAGAGCCAGTGATGATCATATCATCTACATATAATAAGAGAGCAACAAAACCAGCCGAGGTATGTCTTAGAAATAAAGTAGAGTCGGAAGTAGAAGGATGAAACCCAAGCTCGGTAACAGCAGTCTGAAAGCGATCATACCAAGCACGAGGAGACTGCTTCAGACCATATAGAGCACGCCGAAGACGACAAACTTGGCCAGAGGAATGGTGAAGACCAGGGGGAGGATGCATGTAAACCTCCTCAGTGAGATGGCCATTAAGAAAAGCATTTTTAACATCCATCTGATAAAGAGGCCAAGAACGAACAGCAGCGACATAAATCAAAGTACGAACAGTAGTCATCTTGGCAACAGGAGCAAATGTCTCCTCATAATCAATACCATACTCCTGGGAGAAACCTTTGGCCACCAGACGAGCTTTGTAGCGCTCAAGAGAACCATCAGAATGAGTCTTGACTTTGTAGACCCATTTGCAACCAACTAGATTCTTACTAGCAGGTAAAGGAACCAACTCCCAAATACTTGTTTTTCTGCTTCCTATCGTACCTTTTTGTCTGCTATTGGAGTCATATGATAAGAGGCACCAGAATAAAAAATCCAAACAGAAGAAGGGATACCTGAAGAGGACCCAAGCAAACTTGAATGAAGAGAGGTAAAAGCGGAGGCAGATGGGGATGACTGAGAGGTGGACAGGATATGCTGAAGTTGTGCAACCTGAGCACTCAGGGAAGCCAAGTTAGGATCGGAAGCCGAAGTAGATGCAGTGTAAGCAGCAGGAGGTCGGAAAGTACCCGAAGTAGGATCGCGGAACTGGGTCTGAGAAGACAGAGCAGGCTGACGTCCCTTTTTGGGACAATTGTTCTTCCAATGACCCCTCTGATGGCAGAAAGCACACTCATCTGGCCCTAATGGTCCTCTCTTAGGTTTCGCAGTGGCCTGAAGCTGATGAGGAGGAGGGGCCGATAACAAGGGTGGCTTGGCAGGAGCCAAGAACACAGAAGGAGGCAAAGTCTGACTGGCCATCTTAAGACGGGTTTCCTCGGAGAGGAGTTCACGAACAATAGCATCCACAGAGGGAAGAGGAGATCAGTGAAGGATGCCACCTCGAATAGCCTCATACTGAGGGGAGAGAGCTGTTAAGAACTGGACTAAACGACCTTGTTCCCGAAACTTAATATAAGCGTCTAGTATTTTGAGACTAGGTGGTACCATAAGAGCCAACTGATCCTAGAGACCTGTCATCTCAATATAAAAGTCCTGAATAGTTTGATCCCGTTGACGAGCACTCTGAATAGTTGTTTCCAACTCATACCGCTTGGCAAAGTTGGACTGCTGATAAATACCGAGTAAATAATCCCACACTTCCTTGGCAGTACTGTACTTGGAAAACATCATTCCAATACGGTCATCCACAGAGTTATGAAACCAGGTTAGAACTTGGGCATTATCACAATCCCAAGTGTCACAGGAAGACAGATACCCTTCTACCTTCGGGTCCGATGGACAAGGAGCAGAACCAGAAACATAGCCCCATTTTTTTTACCAAGAAGAAAATTCTTCATGACACTGGCCCAATAAGCATAATTGCCACCAGTGAGTTTACATTTGATGGCTTGGATTTTAGTATCCGACATTGTAAAAAAAAACAAAGTTTGTAATAAACAGACAAATATGGGGCTTGAGTACAATATTCCTAAAAATAGGGTTTTAAATAGAAATACCCAAGTTGAAGCACAGAGATCGTGAAGTAGAGAGAGAGAGAGAGAGACTGAAGCTGAGATTGATCTTCAGACGGAGCTCGCGAAGATCTCAGTCAGAGATCGCGAAGCACAGAGGCAGACGAACCAGATTAACTAGAGAGCCGAAGTAGATAGCTGCGAATCGAATCAAACAGAGATCGCGAGGAAGAGAGGGGCCTTCGCGAGACAAACCAGACGAACCAGAGAGGGCTAGGGTTTCGAACCTTTGCGAGTCTGGAGAGAGAAAAGTCGCAACTTCGATGGTGATATGCAAAGCAGCTAGGGTTTCGAACCTAGCTCTGATACCATGTAAATTTTCTAAACAAAACTGTGTATTAGATTGAATTGTCTAAACAAAGAATACATACATCATTTATATAGAGTACCACTAATTCCTAATCCTACATGAATACATTACTGAGATATATAGAAGTCTAATAGATATAGGACACTTATTCTTAATCCTAGGAGAACACATATTCTCACATAAATGTGGGGATGATAACAAAGTATTAGTTAGGCATTACCTAGGCAACATAGAAAAACTCTTATCTTTATAATTATTTCATCCCACACAAGCCACATCATATGTCCGATTTTGATTGAGGGTGACAATAAACTCTTGACATTAGTGTGAACTTCATAAAGATATAATGCTGCTGATCAGACTATTCATGTAAAAGTTTTAAAATGAGATTCTTAGTTTAGCAAAGATTCAGTAAAAATAATTATTTCAAAAGGGAAAATAAAATACATTTGCTATCTCTCTCTCTCTCTCTCTCTCTCTCTCTCTCTCTCTCTCTCTTTTGCTCAAATTTCTATGCCAAATAAATGAAAATAAGAAAGCCTCCTTAATCTACTGAGAAGTTATTGCTATTCTCTGTTTTTCTTCACATGCAACTTCCCATTTCTAATCCAATGAGTCGTGTCGAGACAAAATTCATATCCATTTTACCAACCAAAAAAAACAGGAAAAAAACTTGATGAGGATGCATCCTATTCGACATGCTTCTTACCTCTTGGTATGATGACTTCCATAACACAGTTAATTAGCAACTCTAGACTTCTTTAAGTCCCTCCAACCAACTTCATTATAAATCTTCCAAGACAAATGCATTTGAAACCTGTAAAACAACAAGTACCTTTAGTATGAATACAATTTCAATTACTATAAACATAATTCTTAAAACAGAAAAATAAAAAATTGGCCAAAAATAAACATACTACAAACTCCAAAAAGTAGCAGTCAGGCTGTAATGCATCAGGGGAGAAAAAATATGAAAAAAACTCAAAGCACCACTGAGATAGTACTGACCATTAGAACATATTTTCAGGGACTGTATATCTAAACCATTAAAGCTAAGTTTTTGAAGAAAAAAGGGAAAAGATTCAGAATTGTAAGTGAAGCTCATCAGTTTTTCTACCTGGGCGATCCATATGTCTTATATTTATTTATCAAAAACAAAAAGGTCTTTTGTTACTCATCAAAGAATGCAAATGTCAAGCCTATTATCTTCTTCTAATGAAAACCAAAACCACTAATACAATGGTAGTTGTCAATTTATAGCCACTGAAGAGAACTTTCATTTCACAGATTCTTGTCAATTTACGCATTTTGGATGATTCTTTCAAAAATTCCTTGATCATTAGAAAAGGTTGCTGCTAGAGCGCTAAGGGATTTTTGGTTATGAAGTCAAGAATATAAATCAACATAGAAATTTGGTATAATTTTACGTATCCCATAAATAGGTAAGTTGTGATATTGAGTAAAAATCCAATTTTATTCCAGAAAAGACCCCAAGGGAATATTAACTGAAGCCTTCTATATACATGGCATTTTAAAGGAATTACCTCTTTTGCATGTATATATTGCAGTTTGGATCCCATGAAATGACTATTTTGGGAAACCAAATTGAGTAATGTTTACAAGTGATACTGTAATATAAAGAGAAAAAAAATTCTATGAAACTAACTTCAAGACTGCGATCACAATTGATTGTGTAACATAAGATGCCACATATTTTCAAATTGTGAGCAACATTGAACAATTGCCCATGTGAATGGCTTCTAAGGGAGACTCCTGTTGGACAATCTTTACTGTACTTAAATAAATTAATTCTGTTTGGGTATTAAATGACAAACAGAATACCAAAGAAAAATAGGAAAGGAGAGAGAATGTTTGATTACAAAAATCAAACCAACAAATAAATAAATAAATAAAAATAGATTTTTATTTTGTTACAAAAACAAAATAAAAAATCTGATTTAAATAAATAAAAATAAAACAGGAAAAGTATTAACTTTTACTTGATTAATTTCTTCGAATAATAATCTGATCAAGTCCAGTGTTAGACACTGTGTCCTTAAGACAGATTCGTCCTCTCCACAGTGCTTTCAAAATGTGGACGTCTATCTCTCAGGATGAAATGATCAACAGCAAACAATAGCAGCACTACAAATTGTTTGTCCAACGAACACACTAAGTGTTTACACTCTTTCTCACAGAAATTATATGCAACAAAATGCAGAGAATTTTAGTAGAGGAGAAGTACAAAATTGTTAATAAAACATCAAATGAGAGCTGCCTATTTATAGATGTAGTGGTGGCTTTCCATTTTGAATTAAACAGGTAGCATCCCTGTTTGAACAGGTACTGAACTTGTTGGGTTTTGAATTGGACAGATAACTGAATCTGTTTGAATTTGAAAATTAAACAGATTTGAAATATGTACAGGTGGAATAGATTCGGTTTGGACAGAAATTCTGAAGAGGTGCATTACAAAATTTGAATTTAATTTCCAACCAGAATTTTGAAATAAAAATGGACAGATTTTATTTTAAAATAAATAAAATAAACTCAAATGTTTTTGGTTTAAAAAGATTAGTATTGGGCTGGATAAGCCCAACCCCACACTTGTGCCCGGATAGTGGTGGCGGCGTGCATGTGGTGATTTTTGGGTCCAATGGGTCTAACTTATTTTGCCCATAACCTCCCTCTCTATAAAACTTGGGTACCCCTTGGGGCATACCCCAAGTTCCAATCTCATGCCTTATAAACCCACTCAAAACTTCCTACCAAATCAATGTGGGACAAGCCATTTTTCAACCTTTAAGGATTTTTCACCAAAACTCCATTTTCATGGAGCACACTTTGGCTTCAATTTCCCATTCACTCGATAATGGTTTTGAGCAACCAAATATACCATGTGAATCACAACGCGGCATAAAACGCGTTACCACTTCGACCCGCGAAAATCGACGCATGGGTCCCACCTAAATATTATACCAAAGTTTAATAAAAATTCTGTTTTACCCAGAATTTTCAAACCATTTCTAACAACTCCACGATCCACTAGGAAAAGAAATGAAGAAAGAAAGACAAATGAAAGGGGCAAAAACAAAAAGTATATATATATGACTAAAGGAATAAATTATTAAGTAAAGATGCAGAACCTACTTTAATGCGATCAAACCGATCCTCATCAGTTTGCAAGCTCTTAAGATCAGAATTCTCATATCTTGAAGCTGCAAAAATATATGATAGAACAACTGCAACAAGGACACCAAACACCATGGCAAACAGCTGGAAGTTAGCAAGCAACTCGCCTCGGACCTGGTAGTCCGTTGAATGGCATGAGATTGCATTTTCCTTAAGTCGACAACCATCAGGCATCATGGGGCCATAGAGAGTGAATGCAGTCTGATAGAACCAGAGGCCTTGGAGTGTTTGCAATGCCACTACACAAATCAACAGGGAAGCTGGTTGGTACGAAAGCTCCGGTAACAGTCGCTAAAATGCAGAAGCCTATTAGTAGGAAGAGAAGAAGGTGATAGTATCCCTCAAGGCCTTGGTGACTTGTTGAGTGAAAGTAGAACAGGAGATACTCTGCGCAGAATGCTGTGGCAGCGATCAAGAACAGAGCTCCTTCTGGCAAGGGAAGAATGCTGAATAATGAAAATGTATTAGTCTTAATTTTGAAAACAAAATCTAGTTATCAAAAATGGGTTGTCATAAATCATATCGTGAGAAAAGGGCTCTAACATAATGGTGGGTGAACTCTTTAATTAGCAACAGAAATGAGAGCACTATATAATAAGGATGTGTACAAGCAAAGTTTAAGAAGACTTGTAAAGCCATCCTATCAAATATTTAATCAGATATAATGAATGGCCTTATGCCCATTGCCCTCTAATCCTTAAAATTACAAAAAGGAAAACAATAATTATTTTACTTTTATTTAACCTGAAAAGGTACAGAAATTTGTTTTGCTTTCATTACAAAGCCATACATATTTGCTATATTCAATGGTTAGTTTTGTGAGGACTGGATGGAGTAACGTAGTCCCATTCCTTAAAGGAAGCAGCTAGCATCAAACTAGAAAGAAAGAAAGAACAGAATCTCCTGAACTAGACTAGGCACTTTATCATTTTCAATAGGGGCATAAGAGAAACATCTCTTCGGGTTTTCTAAAATTTTCTCAGATATGAACCTTCTATCAATTGATTTGCATTCAAACTGGACAAGTAATTATAAGTTTTTGCCCACACATTTCATACAGTAATTTAGCCAAATTTGGGAGATGAATTATTTGATTCCCATGAGGTAAAACATGAGTGTACAGTTCAGACTTGGGGTTAAATTAGCTTGATATATATTATTGGGCTAAGTTCCTATAACACTTGCCATCACACAATGTCATGCCCTCTATTCTCCAAAGCAATTATAACATAAATCGATGCATCTAGAGGAAATTTAAGGCACCATTTCTTTTTAGCAAATACATTCCATCAGATATTCTGAATCTCTGATATAGTTGTGAGGTAAACTAGGTTGTCCCCCTTACAGCATAAATAGACCCTACCATTCTCTAATCATTCTCCTTGGTTGTCCCCTTTACAACATGAAAGAAATGCGAATAAAATTTTTGGAATGACATTGCTGGCAATTTTGAGGGTAATCATTGGCATCTCAATATCCTTTATTTCCAACATGACTTTAAAATCTTACATCTCCATCCATATAATTTATGCCTCAACAATTTTCCCTCTAGTTCCGTTGCTAATAAAGGGTGAGAAAATGACATAAAACATAAATTTTTATAACCCATGTAGTTTCCACTGTTTTAGCTTCCCAAATGTGAGCATCTCAACTCAAGCAACCCAAAGTTGTATTAGTCTAAGCATAGTGCATATTTAGTAGCTTTAGTATGATGAATCTATTGTTTTTGTTACCTATACTATTAACAGAACTAAACAGATTATGTAAAAAAAATATAGAAACATTAAGAATGTTCGGGAAGAGAAAGACTGACCCATTTTTTCCTGAGAGCAGAGTGACCACACCGAAAATGAAGACCATGAGAAGCATTTCAGAGTGCTCAAAATCGTTCATGTGAGATGGGTTCAAGACACCGTTGACAAAGAACTTGAGGTGTGTAGAATACAAAAGTTCTATGCACATATCAATAAAAGCACCAATTGCTATAACGTAAAGCCCCAAATAAGCCTACCATCACAACCCGGTACCGGATTCCAAACCCTTACCCGAAACGATTTGGGATCCAATGCATACCGAAACACCGAGTACCAAACGTGCCACACACCACCCAGAAGAAACAATGTTCCTGGAAGAACATGACCCTTGAAAGACCCCATCTTTGTCTCTCTTTTCAAGACTACCTCTTTCTCTCTCCCTCTCTTCAAACACAAAACCCAGAATTGAATCTTCCTCTAATATCTATTTTCTTGAAAAGCAAACAAAAGAAAGAACGAGACGTATGAGAGGTGATACAAAATTATGCCATGAGATGAATCCAACGACGTAAAAATGAGATCAAACAGAATTATAATGAAGGAGATAGAAGCGCTTGGAGTAGTGGTAAGAAAAAAGGGTGAGTTTGGACCAGAGAGGGTGAGATTTCATCTTTTCTTTTGAAATTTGAGGTTAAAATGTAATTTTTTTTAACATTTTTTGTTTCAAATGTGACGGTAGAAGTAAAAATGATGTGATTTCAAAATTTTTAAAGGTAAAATTGAAATTATTTAAAGACTAAGGGTGTAAATAAAAATCAAGGCGAAATATAAGAGTAAAAATGAAATTTTCTCTTTAATTTTAAAAAACTTCTTTATATTATCAACTTAAACAATGCACGCATTTAAGAAATAATTCAATCCTTCTACGTAATTCAATAGATAAGCTGTGAAGTTTTTTTTTTTATTTCATTTATAATTATAATCGTGTAACGCCCTCAAAATAAACACATTTAACATACATTCTTAACATGCTTTGACAAGAGAGAATAAAATATAATTACATTTCATCAGAGTATTCATTACAAAATGTATTACATGTTGACATCAAAAGTAAATGTCCTATGGACTTACAACTTTCCAAGTCAACACTTGGTTACAAAAAAAAGAGTACTGACTCTACATAAAATAAGCTCTTAGCTTGATATACATGTAATACAACAAAAATAACAAAAGAGTCTTTAACTCCCACAACAATCCGTGCTAAGATCTCAGAGGCGGCATAGTACCTGGTCCTGAAAATAATGTTCCATATAGGGTGAGCCAACGCCCAATAGAGATATGCTAAACATAATATGAACAATAACTAAAACATGTGCATTTGATAAATGTTTAATTCGCATAACTCAATTCATAACTATGGCTCAGAACCTGGCCAAACAATTTAAACGAGATTACGTCTCCTATCAACAATATTTCCATTTCACTTGAGATAGTAACTCAAAATAAACACTCTCATGATTCACATTAGATACACATTTCAGTGCTGTATCAATATCAAATTCAAACACTTCCATACTTCACAAGTGATACACATTTTAGTGCTGTATGTATCAATGGAGTCCATCCCCTATCTCCTCCCAAGCAAAATCCGATTTAGGAGTCCATCCCCTATCTTCCCCTAAACCGTGGAGTACATCCTCTATCTCCTCCCACACAACACAATGTATATAAACACACATCATATACATAATCAATCAATACATAAAGTTAATGTATTACTCAAACCGTCATATTCAATGACACATCTAGTTGATTGGTTTTAGTTTGCCTAATCATCATGCATTATCTACAACAATCAAGACTATCTTCTACCGATAGCCCAAAGCAATTATTTCTAAACAGATAATAAATGCATCAACAGATAATCTTATTAACAATTACCAAAGGTGAGTGATTAATCAATTCAACTCCACCATTCTATTTTTCAATGAACCAATTTCATTATTTTCGATTCAATTTCATAATTTCATAACAGTTGTCGTTAATTACACTAATGACCCAAATGTACCCAAACATGACATTTTCCCCCTTTTTTTCTCAATATGGACCCAAAGGTTCAAATATTATCAACAACACCAAATACCTCATTTTGAAACCCAAAATACACATTTGTGGTTCAAAGATTTGAAACCCCTCTTTACACATTTGAAACCCTAACTTTTAAAATCAAACCATTTATGCAAAATACCCAACATTTATGTTAAAGACCATAGAAATGAGTAGGAATCCCTACCTCAAATTCGGAGCCCAAAGGAAGAAGAGGAAGAAATTCGAGATGCTCAAAAACCCAAGATTTTCGGATCAAAGTGTAGCCCTCAACAATCCCCACAACTTTTACAAAGGCCCAAGGTGAGGAAATAACTCCTACTAAATCAATCCCTAGAGAGAATGTAAGGTTTTAGAGAGAGGAGCTCTCAAATCTGTGTTTGGGAAAGTAAGAGAGAGAAAGAGTGTTGAAAAAGTGATCAAAAAAGTGAAATCTCGGAATAATATAATCGTCTCCCCGCTCGAGCGTGGAAACCCCCGCTCGAGTGTCAAACACAGACTCACGCTCGAGCGGCTCGAGCGTGAAAAGAGCCGCTCTAGCGTCGGTTGCACACTCTCAAAAGTTTTGCAGACATGGTCCCCGCTCAAGCGTCAAACTCCCCGCTTGAGCGGAGGAACAAAAACAAAGGTTCACGCTCGAGCGTCAAAACTCCCGCTCGAGCGTCTGAAGACCTGCAGACAAAAGTACTGGGAGATGGAAATTTACGCTCGAGCGTCAAAACGCACGCTCGAGCGGAGAAGCAACAACGAAAGTCTCGCTCGAGCGTCAAAATCCCTGTTCGAGCGTGAAGGCCAAAATCTGGGCATCAACTTTTGGTTCCAAGGCACAACCAACCTATTTCAAACCTGCCTAACACAACCCAAGACTCAAATACAAAGAGTAAGGGAAGGAAATGAGAATGAGACAACAACACAACCACGGAACCAAGTCCGGAATACAATATACAAGGAAAGGAAAACTGGGATCGCTATAACCTTCCCCCCTTAAAGAATTTCGTCCCCGAAATTAAGTACAAGTTTTCAAAAACAAGTTTTTCTCAATTCTCAATAATATTACAATTCATTACTCAACAACTTGACCCGTTACCGGTCATTCCATCTCTATTCAAGAGGCGTTTCACAATATAAACTCAATATGCATTAACATATTCCACAATTCTATATCATATTCAATGTCCATGATATATTCCATTTCTACAATACATTTAACATATGCAATGTTACATTAAACTTCCATTTCGAGGCAAGTTTCAACATGCTTCCATACACTAAAATATTCACAGTGTTTTACAACTTAAGACATATTTAATGTCCTTAAAGTTCAACAATATTACAAAATTTCCAATGCATGCTTAAACATTTACAAACAAGTCCGGATATTTCTCACGGACATCCACTTCACGTTCCCAAGTGGCTTCCTCCACTCCGTGATGTTTCCACAAAACCTTTACCAAGGGAATGGTCTTGCCTCGCAAGAATTGATCCCGCCTATCCAAGACTCGAACCGGTCTCTTCTTATACGAGATATCCTCGTCAACCTCCAAATCGGTCCAATCCAACACATGGGATGAATCCGGCTCATACTTCCGAAGCATACTAACATGAAACACGTCATGCACTCCGGACAACGCGGCAAAGCCAAGCGGTAGGCAACCTCACCAATCCTCTCAAGGATCTCAAAATGGCCAATAAACCAAGGGGATAACTTTCCACTCTTACCAAATCTCATCAAACCCCGCCTAGGTGATATTTTCAGAAAAACATGATCACCCGTCTCAAATGCTAAAGGCCTCCTCCTACGGTCGGCATAACTCTTTTGGCGACTCTAGGCTGTAACAAGCCTCCTACGGATAAGCTCAACCTTCTCCATCGTTTCCCTCACCAACTCTGGGCCCAACAATGGTGCATCACCCACCTCGGCCCAACAAACCGGAGACCTACAAGGTCGGCCATACAAGGCCTCAAACAGTGCCATACCGATGCTCGATTGGAAACTGTTGTTATAGGCAAACTCCACCAACGGCAGGTGCCTCTCCCATGACCCACTAAAGTCGAGAACACAACCTCGAAGCATATCCTCAAGGATCTGAATGGTACGCTCGGACTGCCCGTCAGTCTGAGGATAGTAAGCCGTGCTAAAGGTCAATTTAGTGCCCAAGGCACTCTGCAAACTCTGCCACAACCTAGCAGTAAAACGAGGATCTCTATCGGAGACGATCGGCACTGGGACCCCGTGTAACCTCACTATGTCCCGGATATACAAGTCGGCAAGATGATCTACCGAATCTCTCACGCGCATAGGGATAAAGTGCATCGACTTAGTCAACCGGTCTACAACCACCCAAATAGCATCACTACCCCGCTGAGTCCTCAAAAGACCTACAACGAAGTCCATAGTGACATGCTCTCACTTCCACTCGGCTATAGGCAAGGGTTGCAACAAACCCGCTGGCCTCTGATACTCGGCGTTCACTTGCTGATAAGTAAGGCACTTCCACTACAACAAGTTGGGTTTTGAATGACGAAATTTTTTTGTCTCAAAAGAGCTAATTTCGTCACTATAGATATTTGTGACGAAATATTTTCGTCACCAGCTTCGTCATTGAATGTTTGTCACTAAAAACCATCATGACGAAAAATAATTGTCACCAATGAAATTAGTTCATTGACGAAATTTTTTGTCACCAATAAAACAAGATTTTGTCGCAAAAAATTCTCATTTTCGTCACCAAATAATTATTCAATACCATATTTATAATTTTAGTTGACGAATAAATTTGTCACAAATGTTGATCATTGATGAAGAAATAATTTCGTCACAGTAAGATGTAAAGGTGACAAAATTTTTCGTGCCCAAAAGTCATATATGGGTGACGAAATATATTTCGTCGCAAATATATTTATATACGTGACGAAATATATATCGTCACCAAACAACAAAATAAATGAAAACTTCCATATTTGCACTATAACAAATTTTGTCACAAAAAATATTTATTAATGACGAATAATCACTTTGTCATAATAACAAGTACAAATGACGAAACAAATTCGTCACTAAACATGTTCCATATTTTATATTTCAATTTCAATTATTATTTCACAAATATCCCTGCTCATATCCCAATAGCCTTTTAATTGTACTAAGAAATCACTAGCTATTATACATCACTCCACAAAAAAAATCAATAAACAATTTATATTATAAATCAAAATATATCCATCAAACAACTTTAATAATATAAACCATGAAGTATAACAAAAAAACCACCAAAGCAAATCCCAAAATGAACTAACGTGGAATTCACAAAAAAAAAATCAACACTCAATCTTGATTTGCAACTACAACTAAGTATCAGTTCACGAAACAAAATTCAACAGTTGATCTTCATTTGCAAGTATACTTCCAAACGTCATCAAAAACCAATCTGCAAAGAAAATAGACAAAGAAAACATTAATATATTATCAATCACATCTAAAGGGCTAGAGAAATTTTTATTTCCATACAATGAAGACCAAAACCATATTAAAAAAATTAATAATAATAAATTCATATAAAATAAAGTCATGATCATCAACTTGTTGGTATAACAAATAGATATAAAATTCAAGTAGTCAATTGAGTATTTCTAGTAGTTAACTTTGAGTATTTCAGTTGCAAATATTTAAATGCTTACCTGTATCTGTTCCTTGTTTCCAATAGTAATGTTTGAGATTGTTCAACAGGCTTCTTTCTTGATGCTCTTCTTATGATTGTGGGTTAACAGATTCAGCAAGCAATAATTGGTCTATAATTTGAATTGAAGAAATAATAAATTTAAAATTTTGCATAGCTTGGGTTTGGGAAATAAATCGAAGAAAACAAATTGTTCTACCCAACCAAACACTTAACTTGTGAGTGAAAAAGTTGCATATCAAATTCAACAGAAGCACATAAGAAGTTGAAATAGGCTCAATGCAAGACAGGAAAGGTAAGTTAGGAAGAAAGATTAAAATAGCGCCTAAAAATTTAGGTTTCCATATTCAACCCCCTTCCCCTTCTAGAACACATTCACACGCAATATGTGTACGTGTGAGAGAGAGAGAGAGTTGTCATTACCTGTCTGTAAAATAGAATGCTTCTTCAACACCATCACCATGCTGCACATCTATATCAATGTATAGAACATGTGGATGATATTTTAGAAGCTCCAAAATCCCCAAAACCAAGTCATTGATGTAACAAAAACCAGATGCTCGCACTTCTTGGCATGATGTAGTCCACCAGCCCAATTTATGGCAATGTCACAAAGCCGATTGTTCAATCTACGTCCAGCATCTGCCAAAAAACTTCAATCCCTAGTCAAGGAAAACTTAGGCCAAGTTTGGGAAGACTAAATAAGTGCACTTTTTGACTTTTTATGAAATATGGGTTGGATTTGAGTTAGGTTTGAAGTGATGTGTTAGAGAGGTGATGTAACTTAAATAAGATGATGTGACTTAAATAGGATAATGACTTTTTGACTTTTTGGATTTTTTTGAGGATGCCAAACTTGGCCTTAATGCCACTCAAGTTTAAATTACAATACCATTTGATCATAATTTACCTATAGTTCCACCAGCATAAATTTGACAGAACTGAAACTGGTTTTCAAAGACAGGGCAATCTTCCCCAAGATTATCTGAAAAGGTGAGGTGGACAAACAAAACTTGAAATTATTTGATAGTCAATAAAACTAAATATTAAACCAACATATCACCAAACTCATCACTTGGTCCTATCCACCCAATTAATAGCACATTAATTCAGAGGCAGTGATGAAAGAACTAAAAATTATCATCAGAATCATAGTGAATAATTATTGCAGTCAGTCACTCAGGTATGGTAATCACACCCCAATTTAATAATTTCCACACCAGTAATTTGTTACGAAAGATTAGTTACAAGTTATCCACTCAGTCAACTTCCATTCACACCTAAACTTCACCAAGTTCTTAAAGTACATACCTTGATGCAAAATAACTAAGTCATTCTTTCACACAACTATGGAAACAATGTGTTCCCTTATAGATATTGTAACAAGGACACATATGGCAGTTCCCAACATCAAATATTTAACAAATTAACAGAATCAATTAATTTCACACAAAGATTTCACAAAATGAAAAATATATGAGAGATAAAATGTAATGCCCAACCTAATGTTTAACATGAATACTTTTCTATAAATAGAGATCACTGCTTATAGTTGTTAGATCAATAATGTTAACAGATGAGCAATACATTTAAATATGCATAGTTTATCATCGTTGATATTTGACCTTTCTCAGACCTGAATTACAGATACTGCTACAGATATGGAATCTGATTCTAGAAACAAGCTCCCTGTGCTACAAACTGCTGTAGCGCTTGCAGTTTCACCAAATTATATGGAATTAAGGAAGGTGAAATCAAGCAAGCATGTGAGAGCAATGCTATATATATATAGAGAGAGAGAGAGAGAGAGGTGAGAATTGGAAGATGAAGCGATAAATAATCAGTCGTAAAAAAATAGAGGCAAAAAGTTATTTTTCTAGTAGTGATATATATATTTTTTTAACAGATGAAGCTTACCTTCCTAGAGAATTATCTCCATTTCGCTGAAGCTTAGTCACTGTCTCTAAAGTATACTCAATTTGTCACTGTTCTGAATTGGAAATTCGTCAAACACCTCTCATCTAAAATAAAGAGAAAACACTATGCTTCTCTGAGTAATGGCTTAATGAAAAACAAAAAGCAAATAATTAATTAGTTCAAGCATCTAGAGAATGCCTAAGAAATTACTTGGAACCCTAAAGACATTAGCATTTGCAACCTGCTAATGCCGAAATAGATGTTTCTCATGGTGATCATCTGCTAGCCATTAATGCAAAATGGACAAACCTTTGAAAAGAAGTTGAGTTCTTTCACAAAAATCATAAACTAAACTATGCAGCAAGCTGAATACCTTGATGTAACGCAACTACATGCCAACTTCATTTTATTCCCTTCTCCCCACATTTTCCCCATCCCTTTATATAATATAGACTTTTTTTTCTTTTCCTTTTTGGATTTTTTTTTTGATTGTAAACAAAGAAAATTTCATTAAAAAGGGGAAAAAAAAAGAAAGAAAAGAGGATCAAGTACAAGAGGAGGGGGACAAGAAGTACACTGAGAAAAAAGAAAAGGAAAAGAAAATAGACCTTTGCCTTTATCACAATACTGATTGCTCAAAAGACAAAGGTTTTCTTCCTTTCTTCCAATATATCCCCACTTCCTCTTTCCTGAAAAATTAGTTGAAAAAGCTGTCACCATCAGGCAAAGGTATTCAATTGATTACCGAGAATGGAATTAATCCCATTAGGCACATCTAGAAGTAAACAAAATGCCTCCCACTCAAGCTTTTCAAGGACCACGGACTCTAGAAAATTTACTAGGAATTGTAGGAAGATGAGTTCAAGTTCTTATGACATTGGACTTATCATTCCTCATTTGTTCTTCAGTCTCATCATCCATTTCACAGCATAGATTACTTTACCTTCAAAATAAATGGGTAAAAGAAAAACTTTAAATAGTAACAAAACTTGTACATAGAATTTTGCTTGTCATCAAATTGGAGGAGTTCAAATGGAGAACATTCAATGTACTACTTACGATTACTACTATCATATTAAGTAGTTAAAATAGATGTCAACAATTAGTTTATCCTTGATTGACAAATAAGATGATATAGGGACCTATTAGGAGAATACAACAATTAGTTTATCCTTGATTGACAAATGAGATGATATAGGGACCTATTAGGAGAATAATTATAGGAGGCATTAGGAATTGTGGAACACACTTCACTGGGATTGGTGAGACATGAATAATAGAGAAGAACAATAAACAAGAATTGTAAATCACACGTACACACAAGAATACAAGATTTATGTGGTTCACCTCAAAATTATGGCTATGTCTATAGTCATTGTGGTTTCACTACAATTAGAAAGAATTACAAACCAGATATAGAGACAGCCACCACCCTCAAACTACATGTACATAGAATTAGGGTCACAAGTGTAGAGATACCAAAATATTTTGCAATGGAGTGGTTAGTTGTTCAATACTTATCAATATCCACACTACCAATAGGAAGTAGTATAGAGAACCCTGTAATAATAGAAATCAAAGAACATGAAAGCATGCAAATAACTAGGAGTCCAATGACAAGTATTAGCTAAAAGAAATTATTATATTTTGCAACATCTAATTAACTCGTAAATACAAAATTCATAATTTAAAAAAAGTGGTTCACGTACTAGATTTGTGTAAGTGTCTTCTACCTCCAATTTGAAATTATTTTCCCCATTTCCCACTTTTTTGATATCCCCTCTTTAAAAAATTTAGAAGATAAAATTCCACAAATGTCAAGTAGTAGACCCAAAATAACTAACACAAAGGCTTGTTAAATTGTGTATATATATATTGTTTCTAGAATTATATACAAAAAAAAAAAAAAAAAAATCATTTTTCCTGTACTAGAATATTCAAGACAGAGGCACTTCAGATTAGAAGCCTAAGCACATGGCATTGACATCACATTCCCCCTAACACTATGGAGCCACTAGCCCAGTAAGCCTCAAAATTTCAGTGTTGAAAACCTTTGAGCTACAAGATCAAATATAAGACTATTTTAATTCACACCAAGAATTCTGTTATAGTCTGTGAACACAAAGGCGCCGAGGTAAAAAAGAAACAAGTAAGTTCATATAAGATTAAAAGTTAATTTGGTAAGAAATAACATAAGTGAACTTTAAGTCAGCTTGTGCCCGTGCTTCAAAGGAAGACTGAAAACCTTATGTTGTTAGGACTTTTTCTTGAGAATAATCATCCTATGTTGATACAAGAAATAGATGAGAAAGAATATCTATGCCTTCGCTTCAAATAGTACTTAGGACTGATAAGAATTCACAAAACAAAATACCTCCCAGAGATCTTCTTTCCAGGAAACTCTATAACATTAATGCCCTTCTATAGTAAATCATGCCAAACACTGTAATTCCAGCCATGATAATGGACACTATTAGAATATGAAGTAAATATCTATGTCGTGTAAACTATCCAAAGGATGCTGAAATTGAAAATAAACAAAGTTTTCACATAAGATTCAGGGAGTAAAATGAATAAGCATCAACTGAATCAAACTTGTCCTAGCTAAAGTCTGGCCTCAATACGATGCCCAAAACCGAAGCTCCAAGGAAGCAGACACAGACCCACTTATCCTGAGCCCAATGCCTACAACCAACATCGCATGTTTTTAAGAAAAAAATTAAGGATTCAAATGTTCTTCCTTCAAGACAAAAAGGAATAACGTAGTCTAATTATCTATATTCATTAGAAATACATAAAATTATGTTCTACCAATATACAAACATAGATTGAAAAAATTGAAAATAGTGAGATTGAAAAACAAAAGATCAAAGTGAATGAGATTCTATTGAAAAGAAAGCAGACCAATTATTATTTGGAAGAAAATAAAGATAAATGTTGATAAGATAATCATTGATTTAGATAAATAGGATTTCATCCAGAATGTAAGCCATGCCAGGTCATTAAGTATAGAACAGGTAAAGGTTAACCCATGTAGTAATTCACATACTTTAACATAAGAAAATGATAAGGAAGAAATTGAATATGGAGAATGGTCAACAGGGCACAAAAATGTGATGAACTTTAATATCTTCCTTCCATATTGAGAAGAACAAAGCCAATTGGAAATTAAAATAATCAAACCTACTTGAGTTTCTACATTAAGTGAGAGGGCATTCACACCAGAAATGCTGATCTTAATTCAAGACAGTAATAAATTTTTTAAAAATGTCTAAGGCAGGCCTTTAATTTTTGTAATTCAGACTTCAAGTAGGACAAACTATTGTTTATGTCAAGAAATTGGATGGATAAGCAGAAGATGGGAAAAAACAAAACAATCAACAGATCTACCTCAAAAACTTACCAATTCCAAGCTTTCCATTGTTTCATTAAAAAAAAGAAGAAGAAGAAGAAGAACAAGAAGAAGAAGATGGACCCAAAACAATTATCAAACATCAAAACAACCATAACCCTTCAATTTGGATGCAGAGAAAAGCAATAACAAGATGGAAAAATTCAAAAAAATTATTTTTCTTCACCAAGAACCTAATTTCACATTCAGGTTTTAATTTTTTTAATTCAGATTCAAACATTTTCCCCAACTCACATTCAAGAAAAATAAATAAATAAATAAATAAAAATTCATAACCTAAAACACAATTGTAATTTTTTATTTGCTCAATCAAACCCTAATTTTTCAATGAGAGAGAGAGAGAGAGACCTGAAACAGAGTGATAGCATAAATAATTTAGTTCCTCATCCTCCCCTGAGTGGTTATACCAATCTCATTCTCGTTAATCGGTGTCTCTGGCCTTGGTTTCTCTACCCTCTGATACCGATCCATCTAAACACAAAAAATCCAAAGTCAAAAACACAATTTTTTCTCCAAAAAATCAAAAACCCAACAAGAAAACAGCAAAAGAGTACATAGAAATTAGATCTGAAGAAGGGAATAGGAAGAGGGTTAACCATGGTGAGTGTTGAGCGAGTTCGGAACGGGTAAAAGGTAATGGAAGTCTCAAAAAACCCGCTCTCGCCTTTTGCTAGTCTCCATGGCAGCTCTAGATCGATGAATTTGGTGAGAGAAGAGCCATGGCCGTTGTGGGTTGTAGAGAGAGAAATTGGAGGGAGAGAGAGAGAGAGAGAGAGAGAGAGAGAGAGAGAGAGAGAGAGAAATTGGTGAGAATATGATTTAGGGTTTGAAATGGAAGGGTGTGGTAGAGGAGCTTCTGCAAACCACTAGTTGAGTTTTTAGCATTTGCAAAAAGAGAGAGAGAGAGAGAGAGGGGCGGGGAGGACTATGCCCAATTTGAAGAGTATTCCATTTTAATATTTGGCGTGAGTATTTTGTTTTGGCGCTTACTGTTATTTTGGTTATATTATTTATGATAGAAATTGCATGTGGTGAAAAGTGAAATATTTTTAATGACTAGCATATGTGTGGCATGGAAAATTTATTTTTTGATGGTTGATTTTTTGTACGTCGTAAAAAGTATAATATTTTTAACGGTTGACTTTTTATGCGTCGTGAAATGTTTAATATTTTTAACGGCTGGTGTACGTGTGTCGTGTATAATTGATGTATTAACGGCATGTCATATGCACATCCTAGAAAGTTTTATTATTTACGGCTAACATTACAAGCCGTAAAAAAAATTTCAGTATTAGCATTTACGGCCTACGCAATAGACACGCCGTGGTTGGGAATTATTTACGACATACAAAAAAAATAAATCATAAAAATAAGAAATCACGCCTTGCATTTATTGTATGTCGTTAATGTAGAGCCATAAAAACTCAGTTTTGTTGTAGTGGAGAGAGAGAGAGAGAGAGAGGCCATACCTTTGTGTGTTTTGCAAGAGAGGGATGAGAGGAAAACTAGAGCACCAAAAAAAAGGAAAAAAAGGGTGAGGGAGAATTAGTAGGGTTCCTTTTTTTCATTACCGCCAAATCTCAAGGTTTCTTTTTAAGATTGGTTGGTGATAAAATAATTTTGTCATTAAAAATTTTAAAATATTAAAATTATTGACGATAAAAATATATTTCTCATTAAATAGTTTAAAAATATCTAAATATAATTTTTTTAAAAAATATTTAAAATTATTGGTGACAAAAATATATTCCTCACTAATAATTTTATAATTGGTGACAAATTTTTTTCTCACTAAAAGTCTCAAAATTTTGGCGCCACCAAAAAAAAAATTAGAGGAAAAATCTTTGGTGACGAAATTTAATTTTTCCTCCCCTAAAAATAAGTATTTATTGATGAAAATAAATTTCGTCACCTATTATTATTACTTTTTATTATATGTGACAAAACTTTTATAATTCGTCACGAATTATTCTTATTTAGTGACAAAATATTTTCTTCATTACTTTTGGTTTAGAGAGTTAATTAACTTGTGTTTTGTTTTGTTTTGAGAGAGAGAGAGAGAGAAATTGATAAACAAAAATAAAAAGGGGAAAAAAGTTAGTTGTCTATTTTTTCCATTACCGCCCAATATGTCAAAATTTTTCCTCCAAAATTGGTGATAAAATAATTTCTTCACTAAAAAGTCTTAAAATATTAAAAATTATTAGTGACAAAAATATATTTCTCACCAAATGGTCTTAAAATATTTAAAATCAAGTTTCTCAGAAAATATATATACAAAATTATTGGTGACGAAAATATATTCCTCACTAATAATTTTATAATTAGTGACAAAAAAAATTTCTCACCAAAAGTCTCAAATTTTGGCGCCAACAAAAAAAAAATTAGCTGGAAAACCTTCGGTGACAAAACTTAATTTTTCCTCACCTAAAAAGAAGTATTTGTTGACGAAAACAAATTTCGTCACCTATTATTTTTATTTTTTATTATACATGACAAAATTTAATAATTCGTCACGAATTATTCTTATTTAGTGACGAAATTTATTTTCTTCACTACTTTTTGTCACCATAGATTACTTTTGTTTTCGATGCCACATCTCTCTTCATACCCCGCTACCAAAACTGGCGACCCAAATCACGATACATCTTGGTGCCTCCCGAATGCACTGTAAGACGTGAATAGTGAAACTCTCGGAGTACCTCCTCTCAGCAAGCCTCCGGCACAAACGGACGGTCTCGGTATCTCACACTCAGGTCGGGATATACAGACAAACCCTTTTCAGCCTTCCCACTGGAGATCTTCTCTCGGATGGACTCTACCTCAAGGTCATCACTCTGTGCCTCTAACACTCGACTCACAAGTGTAGGCTGCGCAACAACAGAAAACAAGACCACCGCCTCAACGGATTCACCCAGAAGCAAATCGAACTCTCCAAGTGCACTCATCATTTCCTACTCCCGGACGGCTATACAAGCTACATCACTAATGGATTTCCTACTAAGGGCATCGGCCACCACATTGGCCTTTCCCGAGTGATAGTGTAACTCAAAGTTGTAGTCCTCAATGAACTCCATCCACCTCTTCTTCCTCAAATTCAAGTCCCTCTGTGTGAACAGATACTTCAGACTCTTATGATCCGAGAATACCTCGAATCTCTCACCATACAGGTAATGCCTCCAAATCTTCAAGGCAAAGATCACTGTTGCTAATTTTAGGTCATGTGTAGGGTAGTTCTTCTCGTGTATTTTCAACTGACGTGAGCCATAGGCTACCACTCTCCCCTCTTGCATCAACACACAACCGAAACCCTCTCGTGAGGCAACACAATAAACCGCATAACCCAAGCCTCTCTCCGGAATGATCAACACTGGAGCGGTAGTAAGTCTACTTTCAACTCTTGGAATGACTTTTCACAAGTCTCACTCCATACAAATTTGACCCATTTTCGCGTCAATCTGGTCAACGGCGACACTAACCTGAAAAAATCTTTCACAAACCGGCGGTAATACCCAGCTAATCCCAGAAAACTGCGGATCTCAAAAACGTTCTTAGGCTATGCCCAATCCTGCACTGCCTCTATCTTGGATGTATCAACCGACACCCCTTCCCTAGAAACCACATGGCCTAAGAACTTGACCTCTCCTAGCCAGAACTCACACTTCCCAAACTTGGCATATAGCCTATGGGCTCTAAGCAACTCAAGCACCACTCTCAAGTGCTCCCCGTGCTCCTCCTCAGAAGGGGAATAAATTAGAATGTCGTCTACGAAAATGACCACAAAACGATCTAAGAATTCCTGGAATATCCGGTTCATCAAATCCACAAATATTGCTGGTGCATTGGTGAGCCCGAATGGCATCACCAGAAACTCGTAATGGCCATACCGCGTACGGAATGCCGTCTTCGGGATATCCTCCTCCCTGACCCTCAACTAGTGGTAACCCGATCTCAAGTCTATCTTAGAGAAACAACGGGAACCCTTCAATTGGTCAAACAAATCATCTATACGAGGCATAGGGTACTTATTCTTGACCGTAGCCCGATTCAACTTCCGGTAATCGATACAAAGTCTCAAGGCACCATCTTTCTTTTTAGCAAAGAGGGCCGGTGCTCCCCACGGTGAAACACTAGGGCGAACAAAACCCTTATCTAGCAACTCCTGGAGTTGAATCTTCAACTCCCTCAACTCGGCTGGGGCGAAACGATAAGGTGCCATGGAAATCGGCGCTGTGCCAGGCACTAAATCAATGGAGAACTCTATCTCCCGATAAGGTGGCAAACTAATAAGATCCTCGGGAAAAACGTCCGAATACTCGCAAACCACCCTCGGCAACTCAACCCCGGTCTCATCACACTCACTACTCATAAGACTAGCGAGAAGACCACTAAGCTCACTCCGCCCTCGCGGATCATACACCAGTGGCAACACACTACCAACCCGATCTCCCAAGAAATGGAAACAATCCCCGCTCAAGGTACATACTGTGACCCTCTGGCGGTAACAATCAATAACAACCCGGTATGACGATAACTAGTCCATACCCAAGATAACATCAAAACCCAACATAGGCATAACTACAAAAGGAAATAGAAGTCGGCGATCAGCTACCTCTATATTGCACCCTCTACACCCTTGTTTCAGAATCAACTCACCCCCAACAGGCGATACTACACAAATCGGAGATGCTTACTATGCCAATTCCAAACCCAAAACAGATGCAAATGCAGCAGATATAAAAGAATGGGATGCACCCGTATCAATCAACACATTGGCAACCGAGTTGCAAAACAAAAAGGTACTTCTCACAACAGATGGAGTCGGTACAAGATCCTACGCGGTAACAGCATACACATGCCCTGTAGGCCCTTGATCTGCCTGCTCACCTCTCGGAGCAAAGGACTACTGCACAGACTGGGACGACGAAGCTCCCTAATTGGCCCTCGAGGCCTGAACAGACTGTGCTGGTTGAAAACTCTGCGTCTGCCTAGAACTAGACGCGCCCGATGTAGCACCCAATTGCGGGCAGTACCTCTTCAGGTGCCCCGCCTGACCACACTGATAGCAAGACAGTGGCTGACCTCTGCCCTGACTCTGGCCCTGAGGTCGAGCCGATGATGAAGCAGCTCTCTGACCTCTTCCTCTCTGTGGGCAAGCTGGAGACTTATGGCCCAGCTGACCACACTTGTAACAGGTGATGTCTCCCTGGCTGCCTCTCCCAGAGCCTGCACTCGGTACTGGAAAGGTCGATCTAACAAAAGCTCCCTGAGACTGTGGAGGGTTAGAACCCCTCTGTCTCCTACCATCTCCCTAACCATCTTGACTCCTCTTGGAGCCTTTTTGCCCGTCCTCCTCCTCCTGCATCATAATCTCCATATGGGCTGCAGCATCCACGAGATGTCCATACTCTCGAATCATGGACCCTCCAACCCTCATCTTGAGCCCACGTCTCAACTTCCGCTCAAACTCAATACAACGGCGTTCCTTGGACGCCACAAGCTCAGGAGCAAACCTCGACAAGCCAGTAAATGTGGCCTTAAACTCGGCCACCGACAAACCCAGCTGCTTGAGCTGACAAAACTGGTCTCTTAGCTTCTCACTGATAGCTGGAGACAAAAACTTCTCCTGGAAAGCATCCACAAAGGCCTCCCATGTACCACCAATACGACCCCTCACGTATTTCCACCACTGACCCGCATCTCCCTTCAGCTGGAAGGATGCCAAGGTCACCTTCAAAGCTCCGTCTTCGATGCCAAGCACCTCAAACGTCTTCATCATTTGTTCCAACCACTCGTCCTCCTTAAGTGGCTCCTTCGGATCCCTGACAAACTCATCCGGATTAGACCGGAAGAACTCCCTCTTGAGAAAGGAGGGCCCTGCCTCAGTAACATGGGCTTGAACCTGATTCTCAGCTCTGAGAATACCCAAGGATTCCCTCAAAGCTCCTGCCATTTCGCGGGCTAAGGCACCCATAGCCTGCTAACCTGCTGGCTCGGCCACATTGACCTGGCCAACCCCCTCTTGCTGCGCCGGAATCTCCTCTGGTATAGGCATCTCCTGCCTCCTAGGCCTACCTCGCCTACCTCCACGTTCTCGTCCTGACATCCTAATAAAGGCAACGAAAAACATTAGCACATTCATAAATGTGCCGAAGCTATAACACTCGCGTCCTAATGCATGGACAACAGTAATTCATTCCACGTAAGCACATAATCACATAAGCACTTACGAATTTCATTTCCGAATAATGATAGTCCCAAGGCGTTACTAGAGTTCCAGTGAGAAACAACATTGATCAAGTGCCTTTCCAACAAGACTCACAGAAACCCAAGGATCCAATCAACATCCCAGAAACTAAATCACATACCCAAATAGTCACATAAACATGTTATCACATAAGCACATAACATTACACATAAGTCTCTAACAAGCGAGACAAACCCATTGTGATACTAATCACTTCCCGCGTACCTAAAGTATTCAAACCCGGTACGCTTTGATACCAAGTTGTAACGCCCTCAAAATCCCATTTAACATACATTCTTAACATGCTTTGACAAGAGAGAATAAAGCATAATTACATTTCATCAGAGTATTCATTACAAAATGTATTACATGTTGACATCAAAAGTAAATGCCCTATGGGCTTACAACTTTCCAAGTCAACACTTGGTTACAAAAAAAAGAGTACTAACTCTACACAAAATAAGCCCTTGGCTTGATATACATGTAATACAACAAAAATAATGTCCCATATAGGATGAGCCAACGCCCAGTAGAGATATGCTAAACATAATATGAACAATAACTAAAACATGTGCATTTGATAAATGTTTAATTCGCATAACTCAATTCACAACTATGGCTCGAAACCTGGCCAAACAATTTAAACGAGATTACGTCTCCTATCAACAATATTTCCATTTCACTTGAGATAGTAACTCAAAATAAACACTTCCATGATTCACATTAGATACACATTTCAGTGCTGTATCAATATCAAATTCAAACACTTCCATACTTCACAAGTGATACACATTTTAGTGCTGTATCAATGGAGTCCATCCCCTATCTCCTCCCAAGCAAAATCCGATTTAGGAGTCCATCCCCTATCTTCCCCTAAACCGTGGAGTACATCCCCTATCTCCTCCCACACAACACAATGTATATAAACACACATCATATACATAATCAATCAATACATAAAGTTAATGTATTACTCAAACCGTCATATTCGATGACACATCCAGTTGATTGGTTTTAGTTTGCCTAATCATCATGCATTATCTACAACAATCAAGACTATCTTCTACCGATAGCCTAATGCAATTATTTCTAAACAGATAACAAATGCATCAACAGATAATCTTATTAACAATTACCAAAGGTGAGTGATTAATCAATTCAACTCCACCATTCTATTTTTCAATGAACCAATTTCATTATTTCCGATTCAATTTCATAATTTCACAACAGTTGTCATTAATTACACTAATGACCCAAATATACCCAAACATGCCATTTTCCCCCATTTTTTTCTCAATATTAACCCAAAGGTTCAAATATTATCAACAACACCAAATACCTCATTTTGAAACCCAAAATACACATTTGTGGTTCAAAGATTTGAAACCCCTCTTTATACATTTGAAACCCTAACTTTCAAAATCAAACCATTTATGCAAAATACCCAACATTTATGTTAAAGACCATAGAAATGAGTAAGAATCCCTACCTCAAATTCGGAGCCCAAAGGAAGAAGAGGAAGAAATTCGAGATGCTCCAAAACCCAAGATTTTCGGATCAAAGTATAGCCCTCAACAATCCCCACAACTTTTACAAAGGCCTAAGGTGAGGAAATAACTCATACTAGATCAATCCCTAGAGAGAAGGTAAGGTTTTAGAGAGAGGAGCTCTCAAATCTGTGTTTGGGAAAGTAAGAGAGAGAAAGAGTGTTGAAAAAGTGATCCAAAAAGTGAAATCTCGGAATAATATAATCGTCTCCCCGCTCGAGCGTGGAAACCCCCGCTCGAGCGTCAGACACAGACTCACGCTCGAGCGTGAAAAGCGCCGCTCGAGCGTCGATTGCACACTCTCAGAAGTTTTGCAGACATGGTCCTCGCTCGAGCGTCAAACTCCCCGTTCGAGCGGAGGAGCAAAAACAAAGGTTCACGCTCGAGCGTCAAAACGCACGCTCGAGCGGAGAAGCAACAACGAAGGTCCCGCTCGAGCGTGAAGGCCAAAATCTGGGCATCAACTTTTGGTTCCAAAGCACAACCAACCTATTTCAAACCTGCCTAACACAACCCAAGACTCAAATACAAAAAGTAAGGGAAGGAAATGAGAATGAGACAACAACACAACCACGGAACCAAGTCCGGAATACAATATACAAGGAAAGGAAAACCGGGATCGCTATAAATCGTTTAAGTCAACTAGCAATATCTAGGGTAAACTACCAATAAATCTTAATAGTTGGACTTAATTCCGATCAAATCCTATTAAAAATAAGTTCTATTAAAATCATCACTAAAAATACTTTTTTGTATATGTCACTAAAAAATAACAATTAGTAACTTTTTTTTGTCAAGATGTTTATAAATTGTCGCTAAAATTTACAATTAATGACTTTTCTGTGACGAATTTATCAAATTATCACAGAAAGTTGAGAATTAGTGATGTTTTATATTATGATGTTTTTGAACTATCGTCAAAAACTTATAATTAGTGACAATTTTTAAACTGTTGTTAAAAATTAACAATTAGTGATGTTTTTTAATAGTTTTGATGAAAAATATCATTAATTATCATAGGACTTAATTAAACAATAAGTTTACGTATTAAGACTTACATGTAAGTCTCCTAATATCTATCTATAACAAGTACTCATTATGAACACTATTCAATGTGTTTGATTTCCGTTTTTTAAATTCAGTTTTTTGAAAATTGAGTTTTTTTTTGTTTTTTGTGTTTTTTTTTTGTTTTTAGTGAATATTGTTAAAATTTTAAACGATTTTTTATTTTTTTAGATGCACCTTACTTAGATATATCTAAATAGTAAACTATTTGTGAAAAAATATTTTAAAAAATTAATAAATATAAAAAAATATGAAAAATGTACTGAATTTTCATATTTTTTTGTATTTTTGGTATTAAGTAAATATTTAAAGATTTTTTTTCACAAATATATATATATATATATTTTTAAGTGTATTGATGTTAGATGTGTCTAAAATTTTTTTTTAAAAATTAAAATATTAAAAAAATCATTGAAAATAAAAAAATACAAAAAATAAAAAAGTAAAATTTTCTGAAAAGTATTTTCTGAAAACCAAAACAAAACAAGCTGATTACTTTTTGGCGTGGGCCTACATAGGGTTTGTGAGTGTGCTGATATATTTTGTTTATTTTTCTAACTACAATGAGAATTGTTCAACAAATTTAAGCATATGAATCATAAAAATTGAACATTCTTTCTATACAAGACATTAGAGGGTAGACTTACTTGCCTCCTGATTAAGCCAGAGTACTGACAGAGAAGAGGATGTAATTCTTGAAGAGGGAGAGAAATGGGTATAGAGGAGAGTGAAACTGATGTGTCCTCCTGCTTGCTTATCTAAAGTTAACTCTATTAAGCTGCGGGCTGGAGTTTGGTTGCTTGGGTCGTCTCATAGGTGGTGCCTCCTAAAGTCTCTGTTTATTTACACTCCCAGACTTTCTCCATTTCATGTGGTAAAGTGGTCGTTTATTTGTGTAACAATTTCTTGTAGCATCTCAAACCGTGTGGTGCGGCAGTGTTGGTGATGACAGTGACGGTTGCGTACTGATAGGGTGGTGGGTCGAGGTGATTTTAGTAGTGATAGTATGGTCGTATCACTACTAGAAAAGGGGCAGAAAACACAGAACTTTTTGCGACGGATTGATTTTCTGTCACAAAAGGTACACTTGAGACAGATGAAATACAACAATGCTAAGTGACTCGAAAAACTATGGCTTGAATGGCTCAAAACACTAAAAAATGACGTCGTTTTGGATATAAAATGACGTCGTTTTGGATATAAAACGATGTCATTTTGATACATTCGAACCATTCGAGCCACAAAAATTCGGGCCACCAAACATTTTCCGATAAAATAATCCGTTGGTAATAGTATTTGTTGAGACAGAAAATAATTGTCGCTAATAAATGAGCAAAAATGCATTATCTCTAACGACGGAAACAAATTACCCGTCACAAAAAGGTCCATCACTTGTGAAAGATAAACCATGGCAAAAAAAATTATTAAAACAACGCAGTTTTATGTTTTTGTGACGGCATCCCTAACTCCCGCATTTTCATTCTTACACTATATCTCTCTTCCTCCCATAGGCGGAATCACTCGCTTCCCCCCATCGTCGTCACCTCACTCCGCCATCCTCCGACGCCTTATCTTCCCACCGGCGATCATTCAAGGAGAAAGTGCAGCAAAGCCCGATCAGAGCTCTCTATCTCTCTCTCTCTCTCTATGAAAAGCTCACATAGATTTTTGTATTTTATCTGTGTGATTTAGTTTGATCTTTCTCATTTGGAGATCAGGTTTGTTTTATTCGATTCGATTTGTTGAATCCTGAATTTTATTTTATTTTATTTTGAATAGTTCAATAAATACTAGGCTTCTTTTTCGGAACCCTAGATACTTGTTGATGAAGCCCTATGTCAGTGAATCTCTGTTTTGAATCGAGTTCCTTCAAGTTCTTCTCAGTCGACAGTCGACGATCTTCTGAAGGTGCAAATTGCAAATCTCTCTCTCTCTCTCTCTCTCTCTCTAATAATGAACAGAGCCATGTTCCCAAACTCCATTTTTGTACATTTTCGATCTCATCGAAGATGCTTTCAAGATCACATTGATTATCAGCGCATGAGGTGAGTTCTCGTTGATTCATTCAAATTTGTTCAATTATTATCATTTTGATTGCTGGTAAGAGTGTAATTTTTATTTATATAACTGTTATTTTGGTTGATTGATGCTTATTTTATAGTTATCTAGAAGTATATAGTGTTCTTGTTCTATTTCTTTAGGTTTTGTAAATTGATTTTGTGTGGATGTTTTTTCAAGTGTTTGGTATAGAACACAAGGAGTTTCTAGTGTTTTGATTTTGGTTTTTTAATTTTGTATAATTTTGAGTTTTGAAAGCTGTTAAATTTGATGAAGCTAGGGTTTCTGAGGTTCAAGATCAAACACAAGGAATAAGCCTTCTTTGTTGCATGGCCAATGTCTCAAGTGGGTTGTGGAGAAAGTAGTTAGTAATTAGGGGTGAAGCAAACTTTCATGGAGAGTTTTCCAATATTTGGATGATTATCATTCTCTCTCAATGAAATTCTTATAATAATTCTTTAGGGTGTATACCCCAATCAAATACAAACTCTGTTTACTTGATGTCAACTTATAAAAAAATTATTTAAATATATAAGAAAGTAGTATGAAAAATGGAACTGACCTCAAGTAATTGGAACACGTGTTTGTTGAGTTGAGTTATTTAAGAAGGCAGTGAACCTCAAGTATTTTGTACTTTTTAGCCAGCACATTGATATCAATTACTAGCTCTAGTCTTCTTGAATTGACCACTTTATAGAACCAAAACGCTCCCAAAAAAAAAAAACAATTCCACTCCCAACTTCATTTTTTTTAAAAGGGAAATGGAGCAAATACATTATAATATTCAAGTGGTTATTTGGATCTTATAAAGCTTTAGGGATCCATGTAATCGACTAAGTAATTGGGACAAAGACTTGTTGAAAGGCAATGAATCTCAACTACTTTGTACCTTTAAGCCAGAACATTGATATATAGTGGTAGTAACTGGCTCTTATCTATCTTGAATTGACCACTTTACATAGCCAAAATCCTCCACACACAACTAAACATAAAAAAATAAAGAAATTATTCCATTCCCCAACTTCTTCATTTTTGTTAGGGGAAAAAATAAAGAAATTCTCTCTCTCTCTCTCTCTGTGAAGTATAGCCCAAGAATGTGTGACATTTGAATGATGTTCACTATCTCTAGTTTGATTCTCCAAAGCTGAATTCAAGGGATTTGAGAGATTTGACTGTTTTGTTTTTTTACTTTTCTACTCTGTTTGAAGCTTAGAAGGGACTAAAATAGGCAACTGTACTGATATTTCAATCGCCATTGAAGAGAGCTCTCCACTAGATTTTTAGCTTGTATATATAAATGAGAACATGGCTCTGCGTTTTGATGATATCACAGAAACCCTCCCTTCGGCTTTCATCCTTCTCCAAACTCCTAATACTGCTGTTGATGATTATATAAAATTTATATACATATCAAATTGGTTGCTAATTCTGTTTTAGATATATATTGTTTGATTGAATTCGGGTGAGTTTTGATGTGAAGTTGTATTATGAAAATCTGGATCGCAATGACATCATGTATGTGCTGCTAATAAGTTTGAAAATAAAACGGATGTACGATACTTACAAATAATTAAATTATAGGGATTTGGATATCGACATTTCATTGATTATTAGTTGAATTTGATCTTCATAGTCTTTACACATGAGTGCGCTTCAATTATTAATCACAAGTTGCGAAGAACGCTCAATTTCATAACTGAAAGATTTGCTACTGCTCTTATTTTTCATATTTTGTCTTATGAGAAAGCGAATTTAGGGGAGAAAGTAAGAGGAAAATTTGATTTCTTATTTGATATTCTAGAATAAAAATGTATGTGCAGAATAGCTTGTTTAGGGTTGATTTTTTCTAGTTGCTGATAGATTTGTCAAAAGCAGAGTGTGGAAAAATGTCAAATAAGAAAATTATAGAATGTTTAGGGTTGATTTCTAATTGCCCTTCTGTTTATAGGATGTTTGTATTATTAAATTAAATACCAATTTCTATGCACAATTATTCTTCATCTTGTTCAAACTAGAAAATTGTGTCAAGTCATCGAATTTGATTTTCTTAAAGTTGCTACAAAAATGTAGCAACAAAATGGGGAGCATTTGATTCTGGTGTGGCTATTATTTCATCAGTGTCTGAATTCTATTAAGTGGGGGTTTGCTAAGAAGATATCTTTAGCATCTCATGCCAGCCATTGGTTACTCTTTGACCATTCTTTTACTCATATGTTTTTGTTTGTTTCCTGGTAAAAAAACTCATCAAAAAGAAAAATATTGATCTAACTGCTCTACACTCATTTAATGTTAGGATAATAAGGAAAGAAGCTTGAGACATTGACGTTGCTAGTGTCATATTTCCTGGTATGTTCTTCCTCATAGCAAATTTGCACAATCAGTCTTCAGAAGTGCACAATCAATTTAGTATCATTTAACTTTCTTTGTGTAAAGTATACATATATATATATATTTTAAAGATGTAGAATTATCTCATCTAAAAATTGGGAGATTCAATCATTCAATCTGTTTAATTATGAATTTTTAGATTTTAAATAAGTTAATTCAAGATGAAATAACTGAATTTGCCTAATTTTTGTATTACGTTTGGCATAACAGAAAATAAAAATCAATTAAAAATGTTTCACAAAACAAATTTATTCGAATAAAATATATTTTTTACTTTCAAAAAAAAAAAAAAAATCGAACTAAAATTTTACAGATACACTACAAAAAGGGGACTTTTAGAGACGGATAAAACCATTTTTAAGTAAAAAATTTGTCCCAAAAAGTGTTAGCGGCGGATATGAGGCATGGCAAAAAGAGGCTTGACAAAAGTTTTTTGTGACGGATGAAAACCGTCGCTATTTTTTTGGGGATGGATTTTCAACTCTTTTGCAACGGTTAGAAAGGGTCTCAAGAAAGTAAAAAAATTATATATTTTTTTTGCGAATGCAACATTATCAGTTGCTAATAAGTTTGGTCAAAAAACGATTTAATGACAAATTTTAGTGACAGTAATACTAACCATCGCAAAAACAATTACTATGAATTTTTTTTATTAACTTTGTTGAATTTTCTCTTGCAATGGCTAAATCATTATATAAAATTTATTTAAATTATTTACCTATATAAATTAAATTATTAATATTTCTTGCTATAAAATACATTAATATTTACAAAATCCTATTCACTAAATCAAATGTGAGAATAATAATCCGAGACAACCACATTACTAAATTTAACCAAAATATTCAATCCAACCAAAATTTAACAAATACTCAAACTTAGCTAAAAATTCAATACAATCCAAATTAGTATCCATATCCAATTACTAGTCAAATAACAAAACAAATCGATATGAAAACAAATTTCAACATCGGTAGTAAGTTTCAACTTCAACATGAGAATATATCACAATCGCCTCCTCTATAGAGCTAAATTAGTAAACAAACAAATATTCAAATTATTTATAGTATAATTAAAATCAAACTACAAAAATAATATAAAAAATTAAATTTGTAATATTATCAAAATAACTAAAAAATAAAAATTTATATACAAGTTTCTCTTGACGGGAATTGAGCTCTATCTCACAAACTGGGAACCATTTCTAGTCCCATTTTCTCCCACAAGTCATGTGTGCCTAAGATGTTGTGTTTGTCAAGTTTCATTGAAACTTGATGCCGTTTGATGGCTGGTATGTCAATGGGTTAAAATGAAATTTTCTTGAGGACAAGTTTCCCTCAATGGGCATTGAACTCTATCTTACAAACCACGGACCGTTTTTGAGTCCTGTCTTTTCCCACAAATCACGTGTGACTAAGAGGTCGTGTGTGCCAAGTTTGATTGAAGTGTGACACCATTTGACAGCTTTGATGTGCCAATGGTCAAAATGAAATTTTCTAAATGACAAGTTTCCTTTGATGGAAATTGAGCTCTATCTCACAAATTGGGGGCAGTTTTCGAGTCCTGTCTTCACCCATGTTTATAGCATTGTTGACCATTCTTACTAATCCAAAGAATGGTAATCACCCATGTTTTCTATATGCAATGAGTAACTTTTTGCTTAAAATGATATAAACTTGGACATCTCTTTGTTTGTTTTGTTTGTGTTCCCCCCCCTCCCCTCCCCTATTTGATGAAATGTGATTATGAGTGTATTTGATGAAATATGGATGTGAGCGAGTTCATTGCTTTTTCATATGTTCTAGGACATTCACATATTAATTATAGTCAGCAAATTCTTGAGTTCGAATTATTTTTAGTTTTGCATTAAAGTTTAATAATCCTTCTCTTACATTGATTAATTACGTTTACACTTTAGTTTGTTTTGTTTGCAAATAGGAACCAAAGGACATTTCACCCAAAAAAAAAAGTGCACCTTTATGCTGTGTTTGGTTGGAGGATTTTGGAAGGGATTTGGAAAGGGAAATGGAAAAGGTAGGTGAAATGTGAATAAAACATGCCTATATTTCACCTAATTTCACACACCTTTTCCCTTTCCCTTTCCAAATCCCTCCCCAAATCCCCCAACCAAACACAACATTAAGGTTGTTCTCTTTATCCAACTTGAAATTTTTGCATTTAGTGTTGTTTTGTTTTTTTCTCCTTTGATTTGTTTAATGTGGTACAGCATGTAATTTATCATCTTGGGAGTTTTTCCTTCAGTCATTAAGGTCTGGCAACTCTAGACTCTTGGCTTACACCAACAACTTGAAACAATTGTGGCACAGCACAATTGTATCAAAAGACTACCCCGGAATGTACAGTGGCATATCGGCATTATTCCCTTTTCTTTTACACACAGGAATTCTTACTGTGAATCGTAGCATTTTTTACTTATGTATTGTGGCATAAACTATACTACTTTGTATGTCCGTATATTATTTGCTTTATTTCCTATTGCAGGGGGCACAACTATGACAACACATTGATGCGACATTTGGAAGTGGAAACCTGAGAGAAGCAGTAAGACTTCCTCCTGGGGAGGATGCTAATGAGTGGCTTGCTGTCAATAATAATAAACCCTCCCTCCCCCCCCCTCTCTTTCGCTCGCTCCCTCTGTGTGTGTGTGTGTGAGACTATGCAGTATATTATATAAATTGGTTGCCTTAGGGACTCCTGTTTTGTTTTTTCTGGAATTGAAGTGTTTGTATCTGGAGGCTGTGAATGCCCGTATCTATTAATCTATGTCACATTTTTTTTTTTTTTGGATAAGTAAGTCATATTATAACCAAAAAAGAACGATATACAATGAAGTTCAATACACAGCTTTTGATGGGAGCACAAAAATAAACAAAATAAACTACTCCATCAAAAGACAAACTGAGCTTATAGAAAACAAGCACAACATTCCCAACAAAACAAGGATTCAGAATTTCCTTCTAGCATTCTTCAAGTCATGAAGTTTCGCTTTAAGTTTTCTTCTATTATCCTCTTTTGAAGTCTCCCCATAACTAGGATCACTTGGAGATAGACTCCCTCTATTTCTCAACTCTTGACTTGAATCTCCATTTCCTAACTCGTCCATATCACACGATTCAAGGACATCAAAGGCATTAGATGTTGAGGGGACAGAAGACTGCGTCTCTCTCTCTTTGTTGATCAATGGCGTTGAACCTTGCCCACTATTAATCTATGTCACATGCACAGGGGCTAGTATGATATGGTCCTATTGATGTTTTCACACGTCGTTCTTGATAATAGTTCACTATTCGCTGATACGGGAGGTTATAATGTATGTCTCTATTATGATATATGTGCATTTATGTGTGTACATAATTCATACAATGCATATTCTTCACCTCCTCTTCCTTAAGGAAATCCTTCTTTACTAAAACCCTCATTTTTTTTTTTCTTGTTTTAACATTAGGTCTCTGTATTGTGATATATTTTGTATGAAAACCAGCTTGTGTTCTTTTTGGCATTTACTTCTACACAGTGTCCTGACATCCATACATTAAGGATTGTATAAGTGTTGGCAACAGGTACAATAAGTTTATATATTCCAAACATATTGAGGGCTTATGGCGCACCTGTCAAAGTGTGTCCAGGCACTTTTGGTGTTGGACTCATACTAACATGGTGCATCTTTTACATGCCAATTACTTGACTTACTTTCCCAACCACCCCTAAACTAAAAAGACAAAAGAAAAAAAAAAAAAAAAAATCATACATTGCAGTAATCTTCTGTCCAATCAACTGAACTGGGGCTGTTTCCTTTCTCTCACTAGAGATATCTTTCTTTCCAATGACCATCTTTTGAGTCTCCAATCCACATTTTAGGGATGTGTTCTCTATTCCAAAAATTCCCATCTTTTACGTCTCGATGCAACTTTGAAATTAATTTATCAGACATGTCAGCCAATTCAAGATATTTAAGATTTGATAGATGTTCAATGCCTGAGAGCAATTCCTCCAACACTTGACAATTCCAGATAATTAGTTTTTCAAGTCGAGACATCGTACCATCCTCCATTGTCAACCATCTCAATCCTTTTAAGCTATGAAGGCCTAAGTACTCGAGTCTCTGAAATCTACCAGCCTTGAAACACAATGCCTCCCATTCAAATGCTTCATCAACAAGTAAGAGAAAAACCAGATTGGGCAAATCTTGAAGGGATTTCAGTGGATCATCTCTTAACTTACTACCCTACAAACATAGGCACGTAAGGCCATGAAGAGAAGTTATCCACGACGGTAACTTCTCTAAACGTCCTGTCAAGTATAGTCGTTGAAGAAATTGAGGTGGCGACAAAGATTGTAGATCAAGGATCTCATCCTCTTCTATTGAAGTTACATCTAATGATCGAAGGTTGCTTAGCTTCTCAATGGATGAGCACAAACCCACCCCATTTTCTCTTCTCAACTTCAAAATTCCCAACCTCCTTAATTGGGTCAGCCTTCCTATCTCTTTCACTATGGTGCTACCATTGGCATGGTTTGCCTCCAAGAAGCATAACTTTTGTAGGGATTGCAAGCCTCCAATCTTAGATGGTGCCTCAAAGCCATGTTTGCAATGAAATGGAAGATAAGTTTGCCCATTTTCAGTACGATACAACAAAAGATGGCGCAACTTTTGGAGCCTTAGAATTTCAACAGGCAACTCCCTGACATACGTGTTTTTAAGATCTAATGTCTCTAGGTTCCAAAGCAATCCAATCGACTTTGGAAGCACCTTCACATTTGTTCCACTCAAGCTTAGATACCTTAGATGGAACAACTTGACCACATCACCTAGAAATCTCTCCAAACAAGTATTTCTCAAGTGTAGAACTTTTAACAACCTCAACCCACCATTGAACAATAGAGGCATGGAGGACTCAGACATGGGTTCATCCACCCCAAACATAAGCAAACAACGTAATTGAGGGGAACACTTAGCTTGTGGTATATTTGGTGAAGTATTATGGATTGATAGTCGTCTAACTTTTTCAGGCCAGCTCACATTTCCTTCACCAGTTATGGCTAGAAAATTCTGATCTGTTGACTTTGAAAGAATGATTTCACGCAAAAGGTCATGTATACGACAGTTTTTGATCCTTCTGTCTCGTCTTCTCTTCGCTACTTGAATCAAGCTTCTATTAAGGAGCTCATAGAGGTAAGCCTCTGCAACTTCCTATAGTGTCTTTCCAAATTCTTTAACTTCCACAAATCCTTCTGCGATCCACAATCAAATCGTGCTCATCCAATCGATCAAATGATCCTCTAGGAAACTACTCAAGTACAAGAGACAAGACTTGAGATAGTAAGGCAAATCATTGTAACTTAGCAACAATATTTTCTTCATATCACTGCATTCAACTTCAGCACTAAGACTGCGATTCACCAACTCCCATTCATCTACTCTTCCCTGGTTCTTTGAAGCCAACACCCCAGAAATCACCACAATCGCCAGCGGCAAGCCCTCACATTTTCTTAGGATACTTTTTGAAAGTTCAATTAAATGTAGAGGGCAATCCTTCTCCTGAAATGTTTTGTTACAAAATAGAGTCCAAGACTCTTCTTGAGACAAAGCCTTCATTTGATAGACGTAACCATGGGATTTGTTGGATCACCCCATGTAATGGTGGCTAACCCACTTAGAGAAAATGGGGTGGTTGGAATTCAATGGAGACCCAACAATGGAGCACCCAAGTTAATGGTGGGGATGGCTCACCAACTCCAACCCACTAGAGAGTGGAAGGAGTTAGGTAGTGGCCAATCAAGTCTCTTCTCCATGTGTATAAATAGATGAAGAGAGGAGGAAGAAAATGAGAGAGCAAGAGAACCAAGAGAGTGAGAGATGTCAGAAACCGTCTCCCTCGATGTGAGCGAGGGAGACGGGTGAATGGGTGAGTGAGAATAGTGTGAGTTTCTCCTCTGTAATATTTCTGTAATCTCTCCATTGTTATAAGTGATAAACGGTTACTCTCCCGTGGGCGTAGGCCGGATTGCCGAACCACGTTAAATTTGGTGTCTCCTTTCTGTGTGGGTGTGTTATTCTGCTTGGTATGGTTTCTATAAGGTCTTGGGCGGGATCCCCGATCCCAACAAGTGGTATCAGAGCCTCGTCGGTGGCGTTTCGGAACAAAAACAGTGTGTTCCTCGAAACTGCCCAAAAATCGGATTGCTCGAAATCAGGTTTTGAGTACACCAGGAGCAAGGTCTCGACGAGAGGAGTCCAACCATGTAAAGAAGAGCCCCAGAGGAGCCCGGACGCGCCCTCACGCGCCACCTGAAGAAGGCGCGTGAGGCCCAGTCACACCATGCGCCGCCACGCGCCGTGAAGGCAGACGGCGCGTCATTCCAGTCTCGGACACGCGCTCCACGCGCGGAGCAAGGAAGAAGGTGACTGGGGGAGAGCGCGTGTATGACACGCGCACCTGCCACTCACACGCCAGGTCAGCACGCCACGTCATCAGTCAACGCCACGTGGCCTGCTACATCGTCGACACATGGCGTGCCACGTCATCGACACGTGGCACCGTGGCTCAGTCAGTGACTGCCACGTGGCTGCCGTGTCATCTGCCACGTCAGCATCCAGAAGGCAGGATCCAGTGCGACGCGGCAATGGTACAACCGCAAGGGGAGGATCCGGTGCTTCGCGGCTAAGGTGCAGCCGCAGATTTGAGGCGTACAAAATGTTTTGGCTAGATTTAAGCCATTTGGAGTCCGTTTTTGGCGATCCAATAGTGGTTTCCAACTACTTGGAGTATTCCGGACACATCTATATGGTTAGATTTTGGAGACGGAGTTTCTGTCAAAAGAAGGCAGATTAAGGGGACGGACGGCATCGGGTGCAGCGGACGGAATATTCTGTTGGTACACGGAATATTCCCTGAACTTCTGAAAATTGCAATTTGGCCCAGAATTTTCAGAAAATTGTGGTGTGGCCCAGCTTTCGGGGATATTTTTCAGTGAGGTCCCCGGCAGTGCAGCGATGATTGGTCCTAGCTAATCGGACCGTTCCGGACGCAACCGCAAGGTCAGAATGGTGAAATTCTGAACAATTTTTAAAAGACTGTTAAAACATGGGACTTTGTCATCTTTAATAGTCAAAGGAAGGTTGCCGGATATTGTGGAACGCTGCGGATTCACTGAAGAGGTTAGAATGGGCAGATTCTAACCAGATTGGACAACCAGATACAAATCGAGATAAATCATTGAAGACCAAAGGAGATCAGGCTTAATCAAATGGCAAATCAATGGAGATCAGGATTGGTCAAGGGCGATCAGAAGAATTGCACATGATTATCTCAAGATCAACAATGTCTAGGAAAGTTCTGTCAAAAAGACACTGTCTAAGGAGACTGGTTCTTAAGTGGGACCGATTGTGACCCCACCAGTCTTTCCTGGGAACTTTCCTGGTTGTTGATGTCATTGGAGGATCTGGTTCAATCAGAAGAAAAGTCCACTTCATCAGATAGATGATTGGCAACCAGTGCAGGCTCAGAGGAATGTTGTGGCAGTTGGAGCTACTGTCAAACATAATACAAGAAGTACTGATAGTATGTAAACGTAGAAAGGCAACAGCTACAGTAGTGCACACATACGGTGTAGGAGCACGTAGCCACAATAGCACAGATGAGTATACAGGAATGTCATACAAGGTGCAGATATACAATAGTGCAAGAGTGCACAGCAGAATCGTACAAAGGTGCAGTGTGCCGGATTTTGGCCTAGCAGCAACAACTAGTTCACAGAAAAAGCTCCAGACAAAGAAAATGAAAGGGATAAGACGTTGCAGTGCGCACCAAAGGAGAGGCAAATCTCTTTCTTTGTCCTGAATCTGGTTCGTGGCAATGAAGTCGCGACGGGCACCCAGAGAGTTTGGGTGGAGTCACCTCAACAGGGAAATGGTGAGCATTCTATTGAAGGATGCAAGTACCTGGTGATAAAGGTGCGAGCCATGCAGGATGATGTGTGGCGGTTGAAGACATTCCAAGTAGGAGGTGCAGATTCACTCTGGATGCTCAGTGGAATGGAGGCATATTTACAACGGTGTTTTATCATCCATGTGGGTGATGGGGTTGATTTATTTTGTTCACCCGGTTGAAGCCAATTGGAAGCCAATTGAAGACCTTTCAGAGTCAGTTGCAAAAGTTATCAATTCATTTGGAGACTCTCAGGTTAGTTGCAGAACTTCAGAGTTCATTGGGTTTTTCTCTAGGGGATAGAGAGAACCAACATTGGCAGAGTGTACTATGGAGATTTGGCATATGTAATAAGTCCAAATGGTAGTACTTTATTGGCATTGGCCTCTATGGAGGCGTTGGAGATCCTTCATGGATCATTGTTGGAAGACTCGCATCTGGTGAAGCCTTGGTTTTCGCATTTGTCGATTTGAAGAAGGTGTGACAATCTACTTTAGATCTTGGTGGAGCTTTGGCGGTTTTTGTTCAATGTCTATTGGAGGCATTGTTGTTGGCGGTCTTTCATGGATTATTGGCGACTTTCAGAGTCGTGGTTTATTGAGATTCATTATCACAGCTGGGATCTATGATCATGTCTGATTAGATCCAGGGGTGTCTCCGGTTTGTGAGACTTGATTGTTTCTTCTTCTTGTGGATTTTCATTTTCGCAATCTGTTCCATATTCGAAGACATCAGCTATTGGTAGTCTGGGTGACGATTTAGACTCCGGGTGTTTGCTTCTCTGGAAGCGGTTTGACCGTTGGTGTTCATTGAAGATTGGAAAAGATTGCTGCGGAGAAACGTGAAGATGGTGATTTTGTGAATCTCATGTGTTGGTATCCATCCCTTAATCTACCGTTGGATTTGGAGGGGATAGATCGTTTGCAGACTCGGTGGAGTCAGCGGGGACTGTTGGAGTTGTGCATTTACGGTGCACGCGCCTTTTGGGCGATTTTTGGCAACTGTGAAGATGGTGCATCATCTTGTGTTTGCCGGTTGGAATGGCAGTTGGAGGAATCTGGAGTTTGCTCGACACTTCAGAATTTTTGGCTCTTGGTATTTTGTAAGTTCATTTGAAGTTTGTTCCGATACTTCTGAACTGGTTAGAGCCTAACTGCGTCCACAGTCCAGTTTTGTTTGGTAGAGAACTTGCCTCAGTTCTCAGAGAATTTGTTTGGCTCTCTTGATTAATTCGAGCTTGAAAAGAGCAGTATTGTGTTCGATGGTTGATCGGACATGATGTTTTTGGTACCGCTTTCGAAGTTGCTTTGACGGAGAATTTGAAGCCTCTTTTGTTTAGTCTCCTCAGCATTGGTTCAAGCGGGTTGCTCACCATGTTTTGTTTGGAGTTGTCAATGACAACTTGTTTGGCGCCTATGGAAATCGGAACTTGGCACTATGGTGGAGCTTGAGTTGCAGAAAATCGAAGAGCTAGCTCGATTGGTTCTGTATGTTCTTTGCATTGGCTCAATGTGATTTTGAGCAATGGAATCTGCTGTGTTTTTTGGGAAAAGCGCTTGTGTTTTGTACAGCAGATGGCATTCAGTTTTTTTTTGACTGAATGGTTGGATACCTGGGTTATGGTATCGGTCTTGATTCTGTGGCAGCGAACGCACCTCTTGATAAAACAGAGTAGTTGCGGATCTCTCAGGTGAACTCGAGCGCAGGAGGAGAGATGGAGCCACGATGAGCACTTAAGAAGTATGGGTGCAGGTACTATGCTAGGTGTTGCATAGTTGGTGACTTGTACAGATTTGTTGAAGTTGCTTTGGAAGAAAGAGCTACTGTCAGCCATCATCCGGTAGTACAAGTGATAGATACGCAGGTAACGTGTATCGCTGAACTGGAGATCAGGGATTGCCAAAGGCATGAACAATAAGTGTGTGGAAACGCTGGGAAGTTGTTCAAGAGTGCAAAGGGCAAATGCTGATAGTTCAGGATAATTCAAGGGAAACTCCGAGCAAAGAAAACCAGGAACTTTGACCAGACAAATGAAGAGTTTTCTGTTGCTCCACTTTTGGTCATGCAAAGAGATAAGGCATGACAGTCAAGGGCATCTCAGCAGGGGTGCAGGACATCCAATCAGGGGGTGTCGGATATCTTGGTTACGCCAGTTCAAGCATAGCAGGTGAAGACATCCAAAACAGGAAGCGTGGAAGAGATCTGTGGGAGATAGGAGCAGAGGCTCTCTCCAAATCAGAGAGTGGTGTGAGTTAAGTTGAGGATGTAGGATTCCCTCCTCCTCTTGTATCTCTGGTGTATTATCTCTAGCTTCAGGGGATGCAGCGTCTCAGTGAAGAGATGAAGATTTTATTGGTTTTTTGGGCATGACAAGTATAGCAGCAATGTGTGCAGTGGATCACCTTACATGGGTTGAGGGGGTGATTTGTTAGATCACCCCATGTAATGGTGGCTAACCCACTTAGAGAAAATGGGGTGGTTGGAATTCAATGGAGACCCAACAATGGAGCACCCAAGTTAATGGTGGGGATGGCTCACCAACTCCAACCCACTAGAGAGTGAAAGGAGTTAGGTAGTGGCCAATCAAGTCTCTTCTCCATGTGTATAAATAGATGAAGAGAGGAGGAAGAAAATGAGAGTGCAAGAGAACCAAGAGAGTAAGAGATGTGAGAAACCGTCTCCCTCGGTGTGAGCGAGGGAGACGGGTGAATGGGTAAGTGAGAATAGTGTGAGTTTCTCCTCTGTAATATTTCTGTAATCTCTCCATTGTTATAAGTGATAAACGGTTACTCTCCCGTGGACGTAGGCCGGATTGCCGAACCACGTTAAATTTGGTGTCTCCTTTCTGTGTGGGTGTGTTATTCTGCCTGGTATGGTTTCTATAAGGTCTTGGGCGGGATCCCCGATCCCAACAGGATTCTCTACGAGAGGTAGAAGCAACATTACTAATGCGCGTTGTGAGCAACACACGACTGCCACAGTTGTTGTTTGGCAATAAAATTTTGATAGCATCCCATGCCTCTAAGCTCCAAATATCATCTAGGACTAGCACGTACCTGCTTTCTTGGAGGAATTCTTTGAGCACTGCTTTCAGATTATTGTTGTCCATAGTTTCCAAAGTTTGGGGGAGAGGTCGTTTGACTTCGTTGAAGAGCTGTTGAATCAAAATTTTTAAGAGCTCCTCAAACTTAAATGATTGAGAAACAGTGATCCAAGCATGGCTTTGAAAATGTCTCTTCACTTTCAAGTCGTCGTATACTTTCTTGATGAGGGTGGTTTTACCCAAGCCCCCCATTCCCACTACAGAAATCACTTTGAGTCGAGAATTACCGTCAAGGACCCAATCAATGAGTTGTTGTTTGGGCTTGTCGATGCCAACAAGATCAGCTTCTTCTAGTAGAAGTGCATCACCTCTTCGATCATACAATCCGCCATTGTTTGCCAAATTGGAGCTTGAGGCTTGCTCTGAGGTACTACTGAATTTGTAACCATACCTCTGACGTCTCTCTGCAATATCGATGACTCTGGCTTTGATGTCCTGTATATCAGAAGCAATTTGACGAGGAGCTTTTAGGTTCTTAATTTGATAATAGATCTTACAAACAGATCCATAGAATCCACGATGATGATGATGACGATGAGCAAGGCGAAGCATAAATTCATCAAGAACGTCATCGATGTCGTGAGCGACTTCTCTGACTTGCTTAACCCATGCTTGGATCTCTGGATCACTGTCTTCAATTGCATCGGCAACCCTCAGGAAGGCACTCATGCTCTGAAGCTCGTCTCTGATGAACACAATTTCTCCCTTAACTCTACCCAACAATTTTAGCTCTTCTTCAATCAAGCTTCCAAGCTTTGTAAGCAAGAAGGCCACTACACTTTGTGCCATTCTCTCTCTCTCTCTCTCTCTCTCTCTCTCTCTCTTAATTTTCTCTCGCAGGGGAAAATAAAAATAAAAATTGAAGGGACAAACAAATGAATGCCCAGAGTCAAGGGTAGGTGATTATTTAATTCTTATGTTCCAAAATGAAATAAAAATTTGAGTATTTTATACTAATTAACAAATTCTACAATTATTAATTAACAAAATCTACAATTATTTTTAGTGGTCTATTTAACTGTTGGTTTGAGAGTGAGAAAGTTAGATGTTCAATATTTGAGTCAATTGAGCAAATGTGATGTTTTTGTAATTGGGTCTAGTTTCCTTCCCGTTCGTGATCAAATTAGAGGTTGTTGTTGGGCCTGGGGGGTCAATTGTAGGTCCTATTTCAATAATATGAGCCGTGCAATATGTAGAACTCGTTAAGTATTATATGCCCGTAAAAAATTCCGTTGATCAGATATCGATAGATACGTGATCAAATCAGTTTTATATATAAAAAAAAATAGACGGTCAAAAAATAAACGGTTGACAGAAATCTGATCCGATGAGATAGCTATCGATATCCAATCAACGTGATTTTTTACAGACATATAGTACTCGACGAATCTACACATTGAACAATTCAAATTATCGAGACAAGACCCGTCATAGGTTCCCACGGGCCCAATAGCATCCTCCAGTCGAAGCCAGACCCTTTGTAATTTAAGGGGCTGTTTGGAAAATACTAAATTAGTATAGTTTTTGACTTTTCACTAAAAAACATGAAATATGAGTTGAGTTTAAAGTGATGCGATAGAAAGATGATGTGACTTAAATAAGATAATTATGACTTAAATAAAATAATGTGCTAAAATATCATGTGCTATTTTAACAAGTGTCAAACAAAACCTTATTAACATTCTAATGTTTACACACCCAAAAAAAAAAAAAAAATTAAAGTCAAAACACCTATTAATGTGATTTATAATTAAAAAAAATATTCTGACAACATCATTCTAGATATAAATTTTTTATATAAAAATTATTTTTGTAAATTGCTTTTCAAGAAAATATTGAGCCTTCATTTGGAATATAAGTTAGCTTTTTAGATTTTTGGCTTTTTAGCTATTTTAGTCGGGAGCTAAAAAGTCTCGTTTGAAATAAAAAAAAAAATTTATTTTTTTGACTTTTGTGAGAGAAAAAATAAAATAATTATGGGTTAGATGTGATATTTTGTCTTAGTAGCTAAAATTGTTAATTTTGTGCTATTTTGGCAATCAGTGGTGCTAGGGACCCTGTCACGCCCTCAAAATAATAACATTAAACCCATCCATAGAGACGTGCATCGATACATAAAGGATCCACATTCATCTATTCATCAGAGTATTTCATTACAAAAGTAATTACATATTAACAACAACAGCAGATGCCCTACGGGCTTACAGTTTTCCAAGTTAACACTTGGTCACAAATGAGAGTGCTAACTCAATTACACATTAAGCCCTTGGCTTGAATCTACATGTAATACAATCAAGGAAAATAATACAACAAAAATGTGGCCGTCTCTAGCCTCCACAGCTATGTCCTTGGAGGTGACGTGCTACCTGTACCTGAAAATGATGTTCCCATATAGGGTGAGCCACAGCCCAGCAGAAATACACTAAACCAACTATGAATAATGACTAAAAGATTAGCAACTGATAGATGGTCAACACTTACACTTCCATTTACATCTTATTACAATTCCATGACAATCAAGTCTATGTTAAAATTCGCTTTCCATTTCTTATTTAACTTTGTGTTTGAAAACAAGGCTCTATACTCTGGCCAAAACATTTGATGAGATTATAGTTCATCGCAAGGATACTTTCAAAATTCAGGGTGGATACACATTTTGGTGTTGTATCAGTAACACATATATCACTTCCACACTTCACAAACGATGATGATATACATTTTAGTGCTATATCAAATCAAACAAGCATTTCAATAGATAAGCATATGAGCTGTATCACAACTACAACAGATAAGCATATGAGCTATATCAACATTTCAACAGATAAGCATATGAGCTATATCAACACTTCAATCGATAAGCATATGAGCTGTATCATCACTACAATGGGAGAGCATATGAGCTGCATCCCCGGGTCCATCCCCCATCTTCCCTTAACCATTAACCGGTTTAGAGGTACATCCCCCATCTTCCCCTAAACCGTAGAGTACATCCCCCATCTCCTCCCATACACAAACAATGCATATAAACACAGAATCATATACGCAATCAATCAATACATAAAGTTAATGTATTCTAGCAACCGTCTACACATAATGCATATAAACACATTGGTCATATGCACAATCAATCAATACATAAAGTTAATGTATTCTACCAACCGTCATACTCTATGACACATCCAATTGATTAATTTTAGTTTGCCTAATCATCATGCATTATCTACAACAATCAACACTATCCTCCACCGGTAGCCCAAAGCAATTATTTCTAAACAGGAAATAAATGCACAAATGGATAATATATCAACATTTCAACTAGGTGAGCAATAAAAGATTTAACTACACTCTTTAGTCCCATACATTCCCAATTTCCACATTCTCAATTCAATTCCTCATTTTCTTTAATTAATTATATACATTAATTAATTAAACTAATTAGGGCAAATTACCATAATTCACAAAATAACCCTAAGGTTCCAATTCCGTCAATGTTCCAACATTAATCTCATTTCTCTATGCCTAACATGCATATAGGTTTATATATTTAAAACCCCAACTTTTGTAAAAATTACACAAGGGCCCAAACTTTCTCAAAATTACCCAACAACACCCAACACATCAAAATACTAAAATTTAAAGACAAAACCCATAAGGAGGAGTAGGATATCCCTACCTTAAATTCGGAGCCCAAAAGAAGAAGATGACGAAACCCAACGTGCTCCAAAACTCGAAATTTTCGGATCAAAGTAAAGCCCTCGACTATCAACCCAACTTTTGTGAAGACCAAAGGTGAGAAAAACACCCTAGCTAGATCAATACTTAGAGAGAAGTTATGGTTTTAGAGAGAGGAGCTCTCAAATGGCTTTTTGAAAAAGTAAGAGAGAGAAACGGGTGTGAAAAAGTGAGCCAAAAAGTTGAAGCTCGGATTTAAATAACAGACGCCCCGCTCGAGCGGCAGAAGCCCCGCTCGAGCGTCACTCACAGATCCCCGCTCGAGCGTCCAATCCCCCGCTCGAGCGGCGGATGCACACTCCCAGAACTTTAGCAGACAAGTCCCCGCTCGAGCGTCCAACTCTCCGCTCGAGCGGCACACACAGACTCTCGCTCGAGCGGCCAAACCCCCGCTCGAGCGCCCGACACTACACAGGAAATACTGGATGGGTGTATTCCCCGCTCGAGCGCCAAAACCCCCGCTCGAGCGGACAAGAAACAAAAGAGGTCCCCGCTCGAGCGGCAAAAGTCCCGCTCGAGCGGACAAGCAAAAATCTGGACAACTGGACTTGGTTCCTAAGCTCAACCAACTTGTTCCAAACCTTCTCAACACAACCCAAGACGCATAAATAAAGAGTAGAGGGTGCAAGCGACATAAATACAATAATCAACCCCATGGAACCTAAGTCTGGATCACTGTACAACAAGGGGTAAAACCCGGGATCGCTATAGACCCCCAGTGGGGGCACCCCAGTAGGAGTCCAGATCCTCTCCAGCCAAAGCATCCCTCCGGTGCTCCGGTCAAGGGTCACGATTTGGCCACATGGCTTAATGAAGATCTACGGCTCAGATAAATAAAAAAAAAAATGAATTTCATTTTTCTTTTTTCTTTTCTTCTTCGTTCTTAGTAGCTGTTAACTTAGATTTAGAGCTCGCGCAGAGCTATGAACCACAAGGTACTGAAAATGAAGATGTATTTTTGACTTTTTTGTTCATAAGTTGTATAGTTTCATATTTGAATTTGTAGGGGAAAAATATTGTTCCTATAGTTGTTTTGGACATTGATTTCAACTAGGTATTGATATAAAGTGTTTTTGGCTTGTGAGTTGTTGTTGTTTTTGTTAGTTTGGGCATAAATTTCAACTGGGCAATTTTTTTTTTTTTTCTTCTTCTTCTCATTGTGATGAAGCCGAATTGAATCAAAAACTTCTTCTTCTTCTTCTCACTGATAACTCTTTCTCTCTCTTCCTCAAAACACTTAATTGATTATTCCCCTCAACATTTCAGTTCCGTTTTTTTTTTTTAATTGATATTTTCAATACAGATCTGTGAGTAAATCTGTAAAAAAAAAAATCAGATTTCAAATTTGAACCAATTTCTGAGAAATTGGAAACTCTCAACCAATTTCAAATCTGAACCAAAAAAAAAAAAAAAAAAACAAACAAAAAACAAAAAACACAGCATCAGAAATTGAAGAAGAGAAAGGGGGGAAGAAGAGCCATGGAAGCTGAACAAGTGTTCTTCTTCTTGAATCCCAAAACAAGAAAAAAAGTTAGAAACCTAGATGCATCCTCTGTTCTTCTTCCTTTCATTTCTGTTGATTTGCAGAGAATCCGGATCCTCTGTCTTTTTTTTTTGGGTCGATGATTTGGGTCGATGATTGTAATGAGGAGAGAGAGAGAGAGTTATCAATGAGAGAGAGAGAGAGAAGAAGAAGAAAAGAAAAAAGAAAAACGAAATTCATTTTTTTTTAATTTTTATCTGAGCCGTAGATCTTCATTAAGCCACATGGCCAAATCGTGGCTCTTGACCGGAGGACCGAAGGGATGCTTTGGCTGGAGAGGATCCAGACTCCCCTAGTAGGCCAAAAAAAATTTTTTTTTTTTTTTTTCCTTCCAATCAGGCGGTGCCACGTGGCAGGGGGGGGGGGGGGGGGGGGGGGTGTGGTTCACTGGGGGTGGAGGTCTTAAGCTTTATTCTTTGGCAATAGGGTAATAAGTTGCTTCTGGCCGCGAACGCGAATGCCAGACACCTGCGTTTTTGGCCAAAACTGATTTGGGATTGTGATTATAAGCAACTAAGTGAAATGACGGTACTACCTTCAATGTTGTCTAGGGTTACATTGCAATAGGGCTTCCACAGATTATCATTGCGATGCCGCTTGCCTCAGTGCTCCTCTTGTTACTGCTGTGATGCTACTCTAAGTTCGCCTCGCCAAACTGACGTCTCAACCATCGGCCCTCCGTAACGCCTCCGACAGCACTCTTCCACGTCGGCTTCGTCGGTGTCTGCGTAGAATCAGGTACGCTTCCACCCTTAGCCGCGAGTCTGTTCCGCATAGGGGCGTGAACCCATATTTTTTGCTTTTCTGTGAAATTTCAACCAAATACGGCTACCTCTTGTCCATGAAATTGTGCTGATTTGGTTGAACTACAATAACATTATCTTCTGCTGAATACGAATAATGTCCATGCATGAAACAAAAAAAGAAAAAATTGGCTTACAAAAAACTATCAAAACTTTTTAACAATTGTTTGGGCTACACAACAGGTTATTCCGAATAATGAAGTGACATTTCACAAGAAAAAATTACAGTTCAAATTTTTTTTTTGACACGAAGCAGATGGCCAATTATTTAAAAATAAAAAATGAATTTCTGAGTAACTTCATAGTTTTAAAATTACAAATTTTACAAATTTACAAATTTTTTCATTTTTACAAACTGAGAATTCTTCAGTTTCAGGATCATGAAAATTTATTTACTTACATATTAGCATATGATTACCTTGCACGTTCCTAGAAAGACATGTAAATTAATGGACGTATTTTTTATTCTATGTTATAAAACACATGCAGAAACACTCGGAAGGTATTCATAAACTGCTAACAAATTAAAATACTTAAAATAATAATATACATGGGTGGAAATGTATAAGTTGAAGGTATTTTGGTCATTTTACATTTAGCCATGTTGATGTGATTACATAAATAAATATTATTCAAAAAAGTTAAAAAAAACAATTTTTTACCAATTTTTTAAGTGACTTTATAAAAAAGTCAAAAAACTTGATTAAAAATTAAAAAAATAATTTTTTTACCACCTTTTCAAAAGACACCTTTATCTTATATGGCTATTTCAACCCAAATAGAGAAATGAAAGCATGGAAAGGAAGAAATCAAAATAAAACAAAGCAAAATTGTAGGTGAAAAAGGAGAAAATGAAGGGAAAAAACAAAAAGAAAGAAGTAGGAAGCCAAAATGAGCGTGATTGATGGATCAAAATCGTACTACAGACTCGTTTTTGGAAGAGAAGGCAATGCAAATGTTGTTACTCCCTCTGTTCTATTTATTTATTTATTTATTCTTTTCACCTTTTCATTTTGATTTGCCTTAAAAAGTTTGTTCACTATTTATTTTAAAATAAGTAGCGTTTGATTTACTTTTTAAATTATAATTTTATTTTTAAATTATAATTTAAATGAAATATGTTAATTAAATATATTTTTAAAACACAACTCAAGATTACTTTTAAAATTCTTATCTTCTGTTTTTTTTATTATTAATCAATTAATCAATCAATTTTTCTCTCTCATCTCTCCTCTCATATTCTATACATTAATCAATAATAAAAATAATAATAATAAAAAATTAGAAATCATTCCAAAATTATTTTCAAAACTCATAACCAAATAAATTTTCTATTTTCAAATCATAATTTAAAATTTTAAAAATTTAAAACTCAAAATACAACCACACACTCAAATCATTATTCTAAAACTAAACTAAACTAAACGGACTCTAAATTTTGTTAGATTTCTAAAATTATCCACTATAAATCATTATAAACTCATTTTAAAATTCAAATAGAAAGGTAGTGGTGGTAAAAATATTTCAAGATTTGAATTAAAATATAATGATTGCATGTTTCCTTAATAAGTTGGATTTTCTAAAATGGACAAATAAATTGGGACAGAGGGTAAAATTAACCTGAGGTTTAGTCTGGTAAATAAGACTTGAGACTTGAGATTTGGAAGTTTGCTCAATTCTTTTTGTCAATAAAATTCTTGCGGTTGTGGACCGTAGGAAATAAATCTATTTTGAAAGATTTCTTCGACCTGTAGAGACTTAATTTGGCGCGTAAACTGGCCAAGAGTTGTTAGTAGAATGAGAGCTGTTGGGATTTAATTTGGTGTGCGTAGGTTGGCAAAACTCTTGCGGTTAGGGATGTAATCAGTTTGGTATGGTCTGTATGTAGGTAAAAAAAATTCACCGAACCAATAATGTCGATTTTATTATTTTGAATATTGATACAGATTGCTTCTCCTATCAAACCGCACCAAACCGAACCTAGTAAAGCAGTTTTGTTTGGTGCGGTTTAATCAGTTTAGGACATTTCAAACTTGAATCACTTTTAAATATAATCACTCATCTATATGAAAAAAATAAATTAGTTATTTGTCTACCGTTTCAAACATATTCAATCCATTCATTTAATAAATATTTTTCAATTCCTAGATTAACAAAAATAAAGACAAAAACAAGTTTACGAATATTAAGGTTTCAAGAATAACAAGTTAGAATTAAGATTATATATAATAAGAGTTTACAAACTTAGGTTATAAAGATGATAATATTAACTAATTAAGGTTAATAATTTATTATACTTACTAATATCATTATATTACTCGATTATATATATACATATTATAAATACAATATATGTTGAAGCGGTCGGTTTCAGTTTAATTCGGCGCACAAGGTGCTTGAACCGATACCAAATCGAAAATTAAAAAAAAATCAAATTTAAAAACCACACAGATCGATTTTTGTTAAAAAAACATACCATATATAACCGGTTTGATCGGTTTTTTCAATTTTTCTTATATTTACTTTTAATAATATATCAAATAAATGTTGACTAATCTGTTTTATTTTTCTATTTATGTTTGGTGTTTGTATAAATTTTTATATTTGATTGATAATTTTTATTATAAATATAAATATTATTGGATATTTTGTTTGTAATTTTTTTTTAAAATTTAATCTTATAATAAGTAAATTAATTAAAAAAATTTCGAACTCGAGCTTGACTCGTTTATATAATCGAGTTAGATCGAGCTTGGTTATTTAAACTTGACTTGAGCTCGGCTCGAGCTCAAACTCAACTAAGATAGTGTTTGATAATTTAATTCAACACTTATACTAATATATTACATAAAAATCAAGTAAGCTTATTTGATAACTATAATTAGCATCACTTAAAAATTTAAGTAGCTCTTAAAATGTGAGTTAAAACTCAAAAATATTTTAAGTAATTAAAAATTTACTTAATTTGGACTGAATTTATAATAATTATGCTTGAGTGTTGACATACACTGCTACAGCTTCATTACCACAATTACCATCGCTACACCAAAACTGCAATTACTACCATAGCCACCACCTCTCTACCACCACCATCACCACTATAATCACCTCCATCACTCTTATTATTGTTAGTCATAAACACTAGCATTATTTCACTACCACTACCACTACCACTATCACAATTGCCACCACCACTAACTCTAGCTTTCCATTACAACTACAACAACTATAACAATTCTTCTTTTCCACAACTATTGTCACTCTATAGCCATCACTATCATTGCACCACCACAATCATCACCATCGCCGCCACCTCTCTTTTTACTTCCACTACATTACCATTCTATTATTACTGCAACTAACATCCTTTTACCTCCATCACTATTGTCATGAATGTCATAGTTGCCACCATCGTTGTTGTCGCCTCTGCCTTTGTGGCCTCCACCATCACTATCTCACCGTCGTAATATAAAAATTGAAAGATATAATTTTAAAATAATAAATTTTAAATTTAATTATATATTTTAAATAATTTGTTTTAATTCAGAACATAAATTTTTGTCAAATAAATTTTCATTTAAAAAAATTTAATATCTAATTTTTAATGATTAATTTTTACTTGTCAATTTTATCAAACGCCTCATAATAAATAAGGTTGGAACATTCAAACGTTAGGATAGGACAGGATAGGATAGGACAACCAATTCCGCCGCTATTGAAACCTAGCTTCCTCTTACCTCCAAATGCATTATTGTATGTACTTCACACAAAACTGTATGGGGGTGTTGCTTACCTAATATTTTTGACAAGTGAGAAATCACAATATTTATTAAATCATATTTTATTTTTTAATTACTTAATAAAGATGAGTTATTAAGTCTTACTTATAAAAATTTTTACTACATTATTAAAATAAACAATAATATGAGGAGCTCAGGAAAAAAAAAAAATCTATAAATATACATCTATAAATCACAATCATTATAAGTACGACTCACATTTTATAAATTTTAAATCTATACCATCCGGCTCATTTTCAGTATAAATTTTAAATCAAATTATTGTTGAAAAGAAAATGATATACAAGTTTACTTTTTATATTCATTTTTTAGACTCAGTGATATATCAAAAAAATAATTAGTAGATGATTAAAAAATATTTAATTATTAATCAATTATTTTTTTAATATATTACTAAATTTAAAAAATAAATCTACTTTTAGACGTGAATAACAATACCCTCGCTGAAATGTACAGGCTGGAAAGTGGTAGCCTCACTCTATGAATTAACGCAGACCATTAACAAATAGGATATGCTTTTTCTCGACCAATCAGGCAAAGCATCTTAGCCAATGAAGTTTCAGTGATAATTTTTCCCATGGTTTTTTATATTTTATTCTTTGTAATGATTTTATTTTCGTAATGTAACATTTTTAAGTTTAAATTTTACATAAAATTACTTGTTTTTGTGATTTTAAAAGGTACACGATATTTTAATCTCTTTTTTAAAATTTTTACTACTAAATTATAAATTTTAGAAGGACTTATGTATAGATAAGTAGACTTATTATTTAATAAGTTTTATGATAATTAATGATATTTTTTTCATCAAATATTATTTAAAAAAATGTCGCTAATTGTTAATTTTAAACAACAATTTAAAAATTTTATCATAAAAAGTGTCATTAATTATAAGTTTTAGCAACAGTTTAAAAAAATCATCACAAAAAGTTGCTAATTTTGAACTTTTAATGACAGTTTAAAAGATTTGTCACAAAAAAAGTCACTAATTATAAATTTTAGCCACAATTTATAAAAATCGTGACAAAAAATTCACTAATTATCAATTTTTAACAACATGTGCAAAAAAAATGGTCACAAAAAATTATTTTTAGCGACGATTTTATTAGGACTTATTTTCAATAGTACTTGATAGGAATTAAATCTAGGAGAACTTACCAATAAGTCCTGTATACAAAGTTCAAAACCCATCTAATCCCAAAACAAAATACTTGCAACAATTAGTCCTATATATTTTTAATTGTTACCAAAAAATCCTTTTTTTTTTTAATTTACAGGTGCTGTTTACATCCACTACCGTCGGACTTCCATCAGACGGTCACCGGAGACTCGCCGGAATGTTCAACATCACCGGGAAGTTGCTGGAAAGTCGCTGGAGTATTGCCGAGAAGTCGCCGGAAGTTCACCGAATTGTTATGAACGCCAATGGAAGTCACCGAAATGTCCAGAACATTCGTTGGACGTTAAGAATATAATTGGAGACTCACTAGAATGTCCAAAATATTATCTGGGAAAAAAAAAAGAATAAATAGAGAAATTAGAGTGAAAAAACATAGCAAAATGTGCTAAATATTGATAAACTAAAAGGGGGAAAAAATGTAATGACAAAAAATAGCAACAATGGGAAAAACATATGTTATTTTTCAATTTTTGTAGGGTTTAAGCAAATAATTTCTAATATTGATCAAACTGAAAAATAAATTTTGAAATTATAAAATGTTACAGTTTCATAGCAAAAATCTATTAAGTATTTATCCTTATTAATCAAACTGAAAAATATGTTATGAAACTGAAAAATTTTACAGTTTTAAACCATGATTCATTCCAGCACCAAAAAAAAATTGAAATTGTAAAATTTTACAGTTTTCACCGCCTGTAACTAATACTCAAAAGCAACTTATTCAGAATTTGAAAATTTTCTCCATTAAAACAGAAAAATAGACTTGTATAACAGAGAAAAGGTAGAAAAATTGAGAAATCGAAGGAAATAATAGATATACAAAGAATATTGTACTTCAGCAACTATTTTTTATTTAGATCTAGTCGGATCTTATGTAGATCTACTCATCTTTTTCTCCATCAGTGAGGATAAAGTCACGAGTTGATGTCAATGGTTGGTGGTTGCCAGTGTCGGTCATTGGTGACTATATATTAGAAAGAGACGGAGAATAAGAAATGTGTGATCACCGATCGTCGTCCATGACAAACAAAAGGAGAGAAAAATGCAGGAAAAAAAAAAGAGAGAGAAAAACGTAAAGAATGAGGCAAAAAGCAAAGAGAGAGAGAGAGAGAGAGGAAAAGTAGGACTTTTGGATCCACTCAAAAAGTTGTTAGATTAAATAGTGTACACATATTTCAAACAGGACCTATGGGTAATTTTCCCTTAAATCCACAATTAGGATCTATTGATAATTTACTCTAAATTTTGTTGGTGTGTCTTACTAAAAAAAAAAATAAAAAAAATTCCACACCATATTCATCTTATTTGACGGGTTAAAGACTTGTTTTTAATAAAATTTTAGGTAATTCTCTATGAAGAAAATTGGTGATAAATCCAATATAAGAAAAGTATAAAGCAATAGGTTCAGTAGATATTTTCTATTAGTGAGAGATCCACCATTTATGAAATAGTTTCGTGAAAAGTCATTTTGTTTGTTTTGAAGGATATTTTATTTTTAATTTTACCCCTTAATTTATCTATTGACTTTTTTTATTTGTTGACTTTCGCTGACTATCTGTTTAAATTTAGATCCATCTGTTCAAATTATTTTTTATGGTTTTGATTTAAAAAAAGAGAAAACCCCATTAGACTTTTCCAGGATTGCTTGAATGACTTGTATGTCAATGGAACGATTACCAACATAGCATAGTTCTATAAAGGTGTGTTTGTTTGAACGGATTGAATAAAGGGGGATTGGAATTCTTCTGACTATTAGTCTTAATATACATTGTCCCCGGATTATTTGGTTAGACTGGATTTGTATCCCATGTTTGTTTAATCATAAGATTAGATGTCAAGAAATGACTATTTAGTTGGATATGATATGAATCCTATGTTTGTTTGGGATATTATGAAGAAAGATAAATACTCAAATGACGATTTTACCCTCTTCAATTATTTACTAAGTAATAGCAATATTAAAAATATCTTTAATATTTTAATTATTTTTAGCTAGATTAAATAAAAATTTATTTTATTTTATTTTTTACACAATTAAATAAATTTATTTTTTTTAAATTAAATAAATTAAATAAATAAAATATCAATAAAAATATATGTTATTTTTTAATTAAAATTTTAAATAAATTTATTTTAAAAAATAATAATAATTAAATAATGAAATTAAATAAAACATTTATTAAAATTTAAATAATGAAATTAAATAAAATATAAACAAAATTTTAAAATAAAACATCAATAAAATATCTATAAAAAATTATTTTTACAAATTAAATAAATAAAACATCAATAAAAATTAAATAAAATTATTTTATTTTTAAATTGAGACATTTAAATTTTATTAAATTTTACTAAATATAATACATAATTAAATAGTAGAGGGTCAAAATGGCCATTTCACCACCTAATCTCATATCTCCCTTATCAGGAAATTCTATTTCCGTACAACACATTGTCTCTGTCCACACATGAACTTTATTTTTATTACAAATTTACCTTTAAATAAAATGACCAAAATAGACATCCATCCACATACTTAAACATCCAAAATAGAGATCTATGTGCACATCGTTGTCTTGTAAAAGCTCTCTGTGCACATACACTATCCATTGCCTACGTTATTGACACTCATTCTCACACACTTCAGTCTTTTTCACACTCTCCATTGTTACCTTCTTCTTCCACACTTTCTTACATTTTATTGCCTACTTTCTTCCTTCATTCTTTCTCGCACACTCCATTGCCTACCTTCTTCCTCCATTATTTCTCACACACTAGACTCCATTGCTAACATTCTTCCATTGTTCACTCATTAGGTTACCATTGTTTGTCAAACAAAACTTGATGGAAGATTTGCCAAACAATTCAGAAAACCAGGAGGATTTGTAAAACATCCAATGCAACGACGGAAATGTAACTTTTTTTGTGAAGAAAGTGCTTTACATAATTTCTGTTCGCGATCACCATTCGGAAAACTAGTGTCAAATACATAGACAGTACACGAAAAACAACAATCGAACAAAATTAATTTCTTCGGAACTCAACTTCTGAATATAATTCGGAACTCAACTCCCGAAATATATTAAACCATTCAGAACTTAACTTTCGAAATATATTAAATCATTCAAATTCCAACTTCCGAAATATGTTAAAATATTCGGCTCTGAAGTTCTGAGCTTTTTTTTTTTTTTTTGGCAGAAAGTATCCACTCAAGCAAGTAAGATTCAATTTGATTGTGTATTGGACTACACTAGTCAATTTACAACAAATTAGGTACAGGGGTCATTAATCATGGCAGGCCTTGCCGGTGCAGCATTACGACCACGAATATTTGTGTGGGCTAATATGAGGGTGTGCACACATTTTTTATTAAATGGGTATATTTGGAATGTGGGATGTGTGGACTAAGATAAATGCCTAAGAATCAAATTACTAAGTGAGTGGAGTGAGAAAGGATGTGCACAGAGACAATGTGGTGTGTGGAAATAAAATTTCCCCCCTTATCCCCCCCATTTGTGTCCCACCCCTGGGACTCAATAGTCCAACAGCTTTGGGACTAATAGTCCAGATGGACTATTAGTCCGGTGCAAAAATTTTGAACTAAACAACGGACTATTAGTCCAATCTCATGGCTCAATCCCTCAAAACAAACACCACCTAATTTTACAGTTTGCTAGTTCCTGACTGCATATAGATAAAACTTTACAAGCACGAGTACAAATGGGCTGATGGGGTACAAATCAAGAAACCAATTGAAGTTTCAGTTCCAAAATATGTTGAATATTTAATGGATAGGATTGAATCTCAATTGGATGATGAATCCATATTTCCTCAAAGGCTTGGTAATAAATGGTTTTGATTTGTTCCCTTATTTATTATTAATCTTATTTTGATAAAAGTCAAAGATAGTATCTTCCCAAAGAACCTGAAAGAGAAATTGATAGAGAGAAAAGAGAGAGACTGAATGAATGTGTTGTATTCAATTGTCTGATTATAGTTACAAGGGTGTTAGCTTATTTATAGCTGAAGCAAGCACCGAAAGAGTAAGACATCAAGCTGTACAAATGCTGTGCTTAGTGTGTGAGTAATAATGAAAGTATGTAAGTGGTGTGAGTGGAGTCTGCCTTTACAACCGAAAGGAAGCCGAAAGGGAATCCTATGCTGGCTATGCTCTGTATACATTATACATTATATTATTATATTAACAGCCCCCCGCAAACTCAAGGAGGGTAGGCATCCACCAAGTTGAGTTTGGAAACAAGATCACGGAAGCGGCCAGGAGGATGAGCTTTAGTGAAAATATCAGCAGGCTGATCGGCAGAAGCAATAGGGAGAAGATGAACAGTACCACGTGTAACATGCTGTCGAATGAAATGACAATCAATCTCAATATGCTTTGTGCGATCATGAAACACATCATTGTGAGTAATCTGAATGGCACTCTGATTGTCACAATAGAGAGAGGTAGCCCCATCAAAGGAAACACCCAGATCAGTGAGGAGCCAGCGAAGCCAGAGAAGCTCCTGAGTAGTATCAGCAAGAGCTCGGTATTCAGCTTCAGTACTAGAGCGTGCAGTGAGGGATTGTTTCTTGCTACGCCAAGTAAGAAGAGAATCCCCTAAGAAAAAACAGAAGCCCGTGGTGGAGCGTCGGTCCGTAGGATCCCCAGCCCAATCAGCATCAGAAAAGGCACGCAGGTCAAGAGAGGAGGAAGCAGAGTAGTGAAGGCCATGGAACATAGTGCCTTTGAGATAGCGAAGGATGTGGAGGAGAGCTGTATAGTGGGGAGTGCGAGGAGCCGACATGTACTGACTAACAATGTGAACAGCATAGGCAATGTCAGGACGAGTGACTGTGAGATAGACAAGACTACCGACGAGCTGGCGATAAAGAGTAGCATCCGAGAGGAGATCTCCATCGAGAGGAGTGAGACGAATCTGAGGATCAACCAGAGTAGAGGTAGTTTTGCAATCGGTAAGACCAGTACGAGCCAGAAGATCGGATGCATATTTGGCCTGTGACAAATAGGAACCAGTAGAATCATCAGAGACCTCAAGGCCGAGGAAGTAGTTAAGAGTACCAAGGTCCTTCATTTCAAACTGACGGTGAAGGAACCGTTTGAGGTGGAGAATACCAGTTGCATCATTACCAGTGATAATCATATCATCCACATATAGAAGAAGAAGAGTGGTACCATGAGGAGTAGTCCGGATAAACAGAGCAGAGTCATAGGAGCTAGAAGTGAACCCGAAGTCATGAATGGTAGAACTGAACTTAGCAAACCAGGCTCGGGGTGCTTGTTTGAGGCCGTGAAGAGCACGCTGTAGTTTGCAAACCTTATGAGGTGGAAAAGTGGACCCAGGTGGAGGTTGCATGTAAACCTCCTCAAGAAGATTACCATTGAGGAAAGCATTTTTGACATCCATCTGAAAGAGCTCCCAGTGACGAGCAGCAGCAACAACAAGTAAACTGCGAACAGAGGTAAGTCGAGCAACAGGGGAGAAGGTCTCCTCATAATCAATGCCATATTCCTGGTTGAAGCCTTTTGCGACAAGACGAGCTTTGTAGCGTTCAATAGAGCCATCAGAATGAGTCTTGATTTTGTAAACCCATTTGCAGCCAATCGCGGTTTTGCCAGGAGGAAGATCAACGAGATCCCAAGTATGAGTTTTGTCCAAAGCCTGAAGTTCCTCAGTCATAGCTTGCTGCCAAAGAGGATTAGTACAAGCCTCGCGATAGGAGGTAGGTTCATAAGTAGAGAAGGCAGCAGACCCAACAATATAATCACGAAGATGGATAGCAGGTTGAGTTACCCGGCGTGGTCGACCCGTAGGAGGATCGGTAGGAGGAAGAACCGGTGTAGAAGGAGGTGGTACAGTGAGAGGTGGACTGTCAGGGAGAGCAGTCTGGACGGGATCCGGAGTGAGCAAGGGCGTCTCAATAAAGGAGGAACCTGTATCAAAATCATCAGAGAAGAGATCTATGGAAGGATTAGTAAACAGTACATTAGTGGAAAGTGTGGGTAAGTGAAAGGAGGATAGGGAAGAAAACATTTTGTGCTCCCAGAAAACTACATGGCGGGAGATACGAAGGCGTTTAGAGAGAGGGTCCCAGCAGCGAAAGCCTTTGTGTTCAATTCCATACCCAAGAAAGCAACAAAGACGAGAACGAGGTTCAAGCTTGGTGTGTTCATGGGATTGAAGCAGAACAAAGCAGGCAGAGCCAAAAACTCGAAGATTAGTGTATAGAGGGGGAGTGCCATGCAGACGTTCAAAAGGAGTTTGATTATGGATGATAGGGGTAGGAGCACAATTGATAGTGTAGACAGCAGTGAGGGCAGCTTCCCCCCAAAAGTTTTCAGGGCAAGAAGAAGAGAGAAGGAGAGCGCGAGTAGTGTCAAGAATATGCCTATGTTTCCGTTCAGCACGGCCATTTTGCTGGGACGTGCCGGCACAGGAACGATGAGGCAGGGTACCATGACTCTGAAGAAAAGAAAGGAAATCTGAATCCCGATATTCCATAGCATTGTCAAAGCGAAAAAGTTTGATGGTTTTGGAGAATTGGGTGTGGACCATTTGAGCAAATCGATAATAAATGTGTTTAAGTTCAGACCGAGTTTTTAGGAGAAAAATCCAAGTAAAACGGGAAAAGTCATCAATAAAAACAACAAAATAACGAGATCCCCCCATAGTAGTAGTAGGGGAGGGGCCCCAAATATCCGAATGTATAAGATCAAAAGGTGCATGGGAAACAGAAGTACTTTTATTGAATGATAAAGCAGGTTGTTTGGCAAGTTGACAGGGTATACAATCAAAAGTATCAGGAGGTACATTACCCAATTGTCCACTAGAAACCAAAGACTTTAAGCGATTAACAGAAATATGTCCTAAGCGACAATGCCAAAGATAAAAAGAAGAAAATGAGGAAGCAGATGCAGGAGCAGCGATCTGAGGAGAGTCAGGAACATGAAGGTGCATAAGCTCATAGAGACGTCCGTGCTTACGGCCGATCCCAATAGTCTGCCCCGTCTGAGGGTCCTGCACCAAACAATGAGTGGTAGAAAATGTGACAGTTAGACCAAGTTCACATAATTGACCAATAGAGATAAGGTTTAAAGTGAGAGCAGGGATATGATAAACTTGAGGTAGAGATAAAGACGATGTGGAAACAGTACCAACATGACGGACAGACATGAGAGAACCATCAGCAGTTTGAATTGAGGGAATATGAGGAGATGAAGAGATGGAAGAAAATATAGTAGAACTAGAGGTCATATGATTACAACAGGCAGAGTCAAAATACCAAGAAGAGTTACCTGGAATCACAGACAAAGCAGTAGGAGGAGGTGTACCAGAAGGGGAGAGAAGATGTTTGAACATGGCCTCTACATCTGTGGGAGAAAAGAGAGGGGTAGACGGAGCAGGTGACTGGGTAGACGGAGCAGGTGACTCAGAAAAACCCTCAAAGGCAGTAGCAGCAGCAGTGTGATGAGACGGAGGTCCGGAATGAGACTGAGGTCCGGCAGTAGCAGCAGCAGTGTGATGAGACGGAGGTCCGGAATGAGACTGAGGTCCGGAACGATGAAAGCTCCCCCGGGAAGAACCACCTCGAGAAGAGTGGCTATTGGAGGATGAGCGAGAGGGATTGCGAAAACAATCCTGTTGCAGATGACCAGGACTGAGTTTGTTGCAGTGTCGGCAGGTTCTGACAGGGCAGTTGACGAGGAGATGTGTTGAAGGAAGGCCCCGATTCTGACAGTAGAGACAGGCAATGGTCCGCTGGGAAAAGAACGGCCGGTACGGAGGAGTGGCAAGAACAGAGTCCACATGATGAGTTTGGAGAGTACCAAGGCGAGTCTCCTCTGAGAGCAGCTCAGAAATTGCTTGTTCAAGAGTGGGCAAGGGATGGCGATGAAGCAGAGAGGCACGGACAGGCTCAAAAGAGGAAGTGAGAGCCATGAGAAAGTGCACCAATCGTTGCTGATTACGATAGGCAGTGAATAAAACAGCATCTTCTTGGTGAGGCCAAGGCGGTTCTGAAAGAGCAAGCTGATCCCAAACAGAGTACATTTGAGACAGAAAGTCATTAATGGACGGATTGGATTCTTGGCGCATGCGGTGAAGTTGGCTTTGAAGTTGATATTGATGAGCCAAACCCGTAGTCTGGTATCTTTCTTTCAAAAAATCCCAAATGTCCTTTGCAGGGGAAGTGACAGAGGCAAGCTGAAAGCGTCCAAACTGGAGGCTGATAGAGGTAACAGAAGTATTGCGAAACCAGGTAATGATTTGGTAATTCTTGCTGTCCCATTCCTCAAGTCGGTCTTCATATGTAGCAGTAGCAGTAGTAGCAGTAGTTTCAGCAGTGTCTTTTATTGGTTGAGTCACATCCCCGGTAATAATTCGCCAGAGCTTCTTTCCTTTGAGGAAGGAAGACATGGCTTGGGCCCATAGGACATAGTTTGAACCATTTAAAATAACAGAAATAGGATGGGAGGCATCATGACGATCCATTATAGTAGTTGAGTAGAGCGAAATTGATAGGAATACGGAAGGTCGAAATTAGCTAGGAAAGGTGGGCTGTGTAGTGATGATGTCAGCAGGAGAAAAAATGATGTCAGCGGCGCACGTTAGCAGGCAGGGCGTGCGGCGCACGATAGCAGAGAAGGCGTGCGGTGTACAGTAGCAGATGGTGCACGCGGGTGCACAATAGCGGAACGGCGCACGCGCGGCTCACGGTAGACGAATGGCCCACGCGGGTGCACGATAGCATGCGCGGCGCACGGAAGAGCTGAGTGGAAGGCGCGTGAAGGCGCGTGTGAGCGTGGCAACGGAAGCAGAGACGCGCCGAGCAAAAGGGCGGCGCGCGTGAGAGCGTTTCTGGTGACGGGCTTGGTGCCGTTGGAATCGTACGGAGATTCCGAGCGGTTTGGTGTAGTTCCACTGTGTACGGGACTAAGCACCAAAATTGAAGAATGCCAGAATTGTATTACTGGGCTCTGATACCATGAAAGAGAAATTGATAGAGAGAAAAGAGAGAGACTGAATGAATGTGTTGTATTCAATTGTCTGATTATAGTTACAAGGGTGTTAGCTTATTTATAGCTGAAGCAAGCACCGAAAGAGGAAGACATCAAGCTGTACAAATGTTGTGCTTAGTGTGTGAGTAATAATGAAAGTATGTGAGTGGTGTGAGTGGAGTCTGCCTTTACAACCGAAAGGAAGCCGAAAGGGAATCCTATGCTGGCTATGCTCTGTATACATTATACATTATATTATTATATTAACAGAACCTATGAGTTTAAGTTTTGTATTATTGATTATGCGTTTTGCCTGGTTGGGTCTGTTCTATTCCCTTTAGCTTATGTTTATTCTTCATTCTAAATTCTGTAGGTGCACCCTTCCCTCCCAACTTCAAAGAAGTTGTGAAAACTAGATTCAAAAGCCTGTTCCGTGTTTATGCTCATATTTATCACTCTCATTTCCAGAAGATTGTAAGTCTTGAAGAGGAGGCCCATCTAAATACTTGCTTCAAGCATTTCATATTGTTTACCTGTGTAAGTATGCTTCAAGTCTTGATACTCATTTTGTGTTCTTTGTTCTAAATACCTGCTTCAAGTATTTCATATCCTAGTACTGTTTGAAAATTTCACTGTACTGTTTTTATGCAGGAATTTGGACTGATTAGAAGGAGCTAGCTCCACTTCAATAGCTTGTAGAATCCATTGTTGTCCCTTACTAAACCGATGTGCACTTCCCAATAGAATCAACTATCTAAGGGACACAATAAGCTGATGTAATAATTTTAAAAAAAAATGATAATTAGTGATTGACTAGAGAGTTTGTTTGAGATGCTTGGTAATTGATATTATTAATCCAATGTGCAAGTGCTCTATGATTTAAGTAAGTATCTACAATCGTTTTCATGCCAAAGTTCTTACTTCCCATGGATCAGAAAATGAAAAAGCAATGACGCAGTCTTTGTCACCTGAGGCTACTTGCAAAATGGCAAGAGAGCGCAAGCAGCCAAATATAAATCAAACTAAATTTCTACTAATTAACCCAACTGCTTCACTTGCTGAGTTGTCATTAGTAAAAGAACTGGGAGCACCAGACCCGTCCACGTGCTCGTGGAATAGAGAAGGTGAAGGTGGATTCTATGATTAGTATATAGAGTGAAGACAATCTAATATTGTGGTATCAGAAACATTTATAAATTTGAAATATGAGTTCATGTAATTGTGTCAGTTGTGGGCTTTTCTTTATCTGTGTGGGGAATATATATGCTGTAATATTCAAATCTATCATTCGAGCTATCATTGCATTTTAACTTGAGAGTTCCTGTAGACATAACCTTGGATGGATTTGAGAATTTTTTTTTTTTTATATATATATTGTGAATCTAGGGCCTTTTTTAATCATTGCATTTGTTGAGTTTTCATTGAGTTGAATATGAAAAACTTGCAATCTAAAAATCTTGAAAACATGTACAATTTTTTTTTTAGTATTAAGGGTTTGTGACCGTGCATCCGATGGACTTGTTTGTAGAGATCATTTTCCTAGAAAATGATAAAATTGTGTCCTGTTAAGTAATTGAGACAAACTTATTGAGTTCAGTTGAGTAGGTTTTTATTTTTTATTTTTTTTACCTTCTACTATTTATTTATTTTCTTCAATTTTGTGCCCCCATTGCTTAGGCAGCTTCAACTGGTGTAATACAAAGGCTTACCAACTCTTCCTGGTGCAAAAGCAATTTAGCAATTTCATTTCATTTATTGAATTTTGAATTGAAAAAAGAGAAAAAAAATAGTAAATGAATGAAAACACTTGTGTATTTAATAATTTCTTTTAGAAGGGTCAATTCTTCATTATTATTTTTTTTGTAATTTTTTTAAAAAAATTACACTAAAAAAAATCTCTAAGAGCATCTTAATAAATGTTTAAAAGTGTGTAATTATTTAATTATTTTTAGGTATTAATGTACTTTTATTATCTTAATTTTGTCTTCAGCCAAAACAAACATAGCCTAAATGTGTTAATTAGTCATTGTGGCAAACCCATACAAATCCACTCAGAAGTCCATGAATTCAACAGGTAATTTGAATTTAGCCTCTTATAAACGCTTAAACACGAAAATTCATAGAAATCACAAAACTAATAAAAATTACATTACATTTGAGATCTGTTTAACTTGTGCAGATACAAACTAAAATCATTACAATTGCAAAATAAACAACTACAATTCTAAATTTGAATTTAATAAAGCTTCTATAATTCTTTAGAGACTAATTAAGGAGGTTACATATTAGATTTGCAAGCCAACAAAATATAAATAAATAAAAAAGAGATACAAAATGAGAATTCTAAATCACTATGAGAAATTCAATAAATAAATAAAATAACAAGAACATGAACATGAAAAAGAAACGGCACTAAACATGTTAATGATCAATTTGGTAAATTAAACATCAAAAAAAAAAAATTCCTTTCTCTCATTAGAGATATCTTCCTTTCCAATAACCATCTCTTGAGTCATCAATCCATACTTTTGGGATGTGTTGTATTTTCCAATAATCCCCATCTTGTACACCTAGATTCAACTTTGAAATTAATTCATCAGACATGTCAGACAGTTCAAGATTTTTAAGATTTGATAGATGTTCAATGCCTGAGGGCAACTCCTCCAACAATTCACAATTAAAGATTAATAGATCTTCAAGTCGAGACATCGTACCTTCCTCCATTGTCAACCATTTCAATCCTTTTAATCCTCCAAGGAATAAACGCTGGAGTCTTTGAAATCTACCAGCCTTGAAACACAATCCCTCCCCTTCGTATGCTTCATAAGGAAGTGAGAGAAAAACCAGATTGGGCAAATCTTGAAAGGATTTCAGTGGATCATCCCTTAACTTGCTCTACCACAAAGATAAGCACATGAGGCCATGAAAAGAAGTTATCCACTGCGGTAACTTCTCTAAACATCGTCTCAAGTATAGTCGCTGAAGAAATTGAGAAGCTGGAGATAGAGATTGTAGATCAAGGATCTCATCATCTTGTATTGAAGTTACATATAATAAGCGAAGGTTGCTTAGCTTCTCCATGGATGAGCACAAACCCACCCCATCCTCTCTTCTCAAATTCAAAATTCCCAACCTCCTTAATTGGGTTAGCCTTCCTGTGACGACCCAGAATTTTTCCCTCCGCTCGAGCGGAAGAGTTAACGCTCGAGCGGACTTTTGGGGTTTCCAGCAATTTTGCGGACGGCTTGAGATTCTGGGAGTTGTGATTCTCCGCTCGAGCGGGGGAGTTTACGCTCGAGCGGACGGCTTTGTTGGTCTGCACGCTCGAGCGCAAGGTTGGGCGCTCGAGCGAGCCTCTAGGTTGAGTTGTACTTTTGAGGCACGTGGGCTCGTTTTTGATATTTTATTAATGTATTTGGAATGTTCTTATCTTATTTTGGGGTATTGGTTGAGGTGGTAAAATGATGGTAAAGTAAGATTGGACCAAAGAATTTAATTCGGATAGTTGCCTTATGATCATCCGTCACTCTTTTGCCCTTTTCTCTTTCCACACTTTGAATTTGGACGTGAGGTTAGAACCATTGGAAAGCTTATTTCCGGGGCTTTAATTTGGACACAAGAACGACATAAAACGGAGTCCGGAGGGAAGAGTTATGCCTGTTCAAAGTTTCGAAATCTGTGCTGAGGGCAGGTCCGCTCGAGCGGGAATCAGTCCGCTCGAGCGGGAATTACGGGACAGCAGCTTTAAGAACGAGATTTTTGGATCATTTCATATATTTTCTTCTTTCCTCTCCCTTCCTCTTTGCCTAAGTCCGAAACCCTAGCCCCAAAACCTTGATTTCCTCCTCCTTTCTCAACAATCCACCATGGTTCTTCCATTAAGGATGGAGAAGGCTTGAAGATCTACATTTTCAACCGATTGGAATCCGGGATTGCGAAGGATTTCTCTCAAAGCTTGTTTTTCTTGCTTGATTCTTGAGGTAGAGGTTTTAGTTTTCTTCAATACCTATATCAATAGATAGATTTGTGGTATTTTCATTGTATAAATGTACAAAGTTCCATTTTTGAGCATGTAGTGTATAGTATGCGAATTTGGGGTTTTAGGATTTGAGATGTTGGGAGTTAAATTAATGGGTTAAAATGATGGATTGTGAATCCTAGATGTATAATCAATGGGAAACTTGGAATGAGAAGTGATGGGTTAAGAAGATGAATATTTTATTTGAAATTTGTAGATTTCTTAGAAACCCTAGGTTGATTCTTGATGATAATCAATGATTTGGCCCAAATTGATAGTTGAATCATGAAAGTGGTAGGTTGAATTAGATGTGTTCAAGTTTAATTGGAATTTGGTTATGTTTGAAAATTATGTTTAAACTTTGCGATTGAACTTTGTTAAATACATTGTAAATTATGTTTTAATAAAAGGGAAATTGGGGGAAAAGATTTGTTGATAATGTGGATGATATAAATTCGATTATGGAATGTTGAAATGGAATTTAAGAATTCCTTTTGAGATATGTTGAATTGTGATGATTATGTGGGATGGTATTGACTATGTTGATATTAATTTTTGTGATCTAAAATGTGAAGTGTTCAAGAATGGGTTTAATCCCAAATCATTTTACTAAATATTTGTGGGCTTGCTTAGTTATTAAATCAAGAAAATGATTTAATAGGATTCCTTATGGGGATGGAGAAATGTTTGGTTTTTGGTGAAAACACTAGAAATTTAAGGAGTTTTGGGGAACATGGAAATGTTCATAAAAATCCTTTCTTTCTTTGAATACCCCATAATGTGTTTTGTAAGATTAGTAATCTCTTATATATATATTGAGTTAGAGAAGTAGGTTTGAAACTTCATGCTGCAAAATATTGTTTGCTCTGTTTTACGTGCTTAACCCTCTGGTATTTCTGGAATTTGTGTTTGATGCCCTTAATGTATAAATTGTGTACCTGTGTAGGGCATAACCCGAGAAGGATAAGCACTCCGTGATAGCACTGTGAGTAGTAGTACTTATGTACATGTTATGCACTTATGTCAATATTTTGAGGCAAGTAAGGCAACTATATTAATGTTTTCAAGCATGTTATGTATTTTTATTACAATTTAAGATATGTTAAAAGTATGAAAAGGAAAGAAACTTTCAAGGGCTTAACGCCAATTTACAAGGGCATTCTTAATGCCAATTTACAAGGGCTTAATGCCAATTTACAAGGGCATTCTTAATGCCAATTTGCAAGGACGTAATGTCACCTTTCAAGGGCTTTACGCCGCCTTTCAAGGGCTTTACGCCACCTTTCAAGGGCTTTATGCCACCTTTCGAGGGCATTATGCCAATGTTTAAGGGCTTATGCTGCACCATTCAAGGGCTTTAAGCCAACCATTATGTTCAAGCTGATATATTTCAAGAAAGGGCCTATAAAGTGAAACAGATTCAAACAAATCATGTGGACTTTGCATTGTATGCTTAAGTATATGTTTTAAAGATTGATAAGTATATGCTTTAAAGTTTGATAAGCATATGTTTTAAAGTTTGGTATGCATATGTTGTAAAGATTAATAGGTATATGTTTTGAAGCTTAGTAAGCATATGTTTTGAAGCTTAGTAAGCATACGTTTTGAAGCTTGGTAAGTATCCAAGGGCCTTGCGCCCCTATGTTAATGGGCTTCATGCCACCATGATTAAGGGTTTGTGCCACATTATACCAGGATTTTAATCCAAAACGTTATATTCAAGCCAATATGTTTCATGATAAGATCTAAGTCTATAATGAATAAGAATAGATTCAGAGTCGTATTGTGAATGCTGCATTAGTATACGAAAGTACATGCTTGAAGCTTTGAATACCAGGTTGGAACTTTACTTAGCATTGTAGAATTTCAGAAATTGCATGGTCCGCTCGAGCGGAGACCCATGTTCAGGAACATTTGAAAAGTTGCAGTTAGTTCGTATGTCTATCCTCACTTATTTCCAAAGCACGTTAGACACAATTTATGGTTCCAAAATATTGGGAAGTTATAAATCCATGTGTATTTCTATTATACAATGTTTCAAGCTAAGCATTATTTTATTTATGTATTGCTATTCACTGAGCTTGGCTCACCCTCTGTATGTTTGTTCCTGTAGGTAACTAACCAGGAGGTCAGTCCTAACCCAGGACGTTCGTTCCCTTTTGTCAACCTTTATGAGTCCAGGCACTAAGCGAGATCACTCAGTCTTATGAAGCTTTGTTAAACATTGTCTTGTTTCTTTTTGATTACTCATCTAAGGAATGTACATGACTTCAATGTTTTTGTTTATGCCCAATCTTAGAGCTGGGGTTGTATTTGTATATCTATATGACTGATGCTCACAGTATAATTTTGGTCTGTGACTGGTTATTATAATGTATATGGTGCATGTGATCCTGGCATATTAGAGATAGCTCAATGGAGTTTGTAGTTATGTTAAATTTTAGTGCTTCCGCCAAGGCCCCATATTACGTATAACAGGTTAAGTGTCCGTTTCTGAATAGGTCATGCCCAAACTTTTAGGGGCGGGTTTGGGGCGTGACAGGTGGTATCAGAGCACGAGTTGCTATCTCACACACGGATCCATTGAGCTTTAGGATGTCTAGAAAAGACTTAGGTATCATGCATGACATCCTTAATGCATATGAAGAAATTGATAGCAACGATAATGATGCAAGTATATCACTAACTGAAATAGTTATTATGTATGTTGGTTGTACATTCCTTGTGTATATTGTGATTGATTGCCATGCAGAACATGGTAAGACTTATAGATGGGAGTAAATCAATAAGGTTGCGCAGCGGAAGCGTGATGAGGAGTCAAACTAGTCGGTAAGACAATTTATATGCAGATGATTAGATGAAATGTGTGTTATCATGGGAATAATGGTAATATGATTGGGCTTTTAGCATCTGCTTACGTAACTTGCTTAAATTCTAAGTACAGAATATTCCCAAGGTCGAAGAAAATGCTATATGTATTATACTCTTAGTTATGTTTTCCTTGCCATAACCATGTTTAGATTCGTGATTTTAAGAATTTACGGTGTTTGAATATTTTAACAAGGTGTGTTGTGCGTAATGATTGAAATTGTGTCGAGTATGACCGATTCTAAGAAAAGTCATGCATGTAGTGACCCCTAAAGTTGTGAAAGGGATCAATTAATTGTGACTTTGCTTCTTGCTAATGATTTAAATAAATAAGTTATGCCGACGAATTGGTTAATGATTTCGAAATAGTATGTAAATGATATGATTTCGTGAACTAAGGAAATTACCGACGACTTCTGATAGGGAATTATTGATGGGATCTAATGAGTATTGTTTATGTACTCTGTACTCTAACCTCTGTAATCTGAAATCTGTAATATGAAATCCGTAAATTGTAATCTGTTCTGTTTTTGGTGTAACCTGTAATCTGTACTTGGGACTTCTTATAAGGAATAGTCGAATGACATGCAGAACCCCGCTTATGATATGTGTCTGTCCATATGACATTTGCAAAACAATAGAGGATTATTAACTAATTTGATATCACGTCTACATGAGTGATAGTCTGATAAGTTACTGCAAGACTTAGACTCCTGCTTCTGTGTAGTAATAATTTACAATTGAGGAATCATTTTCGTGTTATACTTATGTGTAGATATTGCAAATTGTCAAACTAGTCCCTATTTCGTATTGAAAGGCTATAATGTAAACTGTTCTGCAAGACGCTGTGAGATATTTGGACGAAAATTAATTCAAGGCTTGTTCCTTTAATGTGATCTGCAAACGAGTGATTATCGGAATCAAACTTATGTAATCTGTGTTATGTATAAGATGTCATACCCTCAATTAAATTCGGTATTTTCGACAGAAATGCCTAAATGTGTGATCATGAGTAATGTCTTGTAAAGATACTTTGGTATAAGTAATTTTGAAAATGGTTAGGCTATACGAATGCAATCTACATCTTGGTTACGAAATGTTCTATATGATGAGTATTTTCTGAAAGGATAAAATATGCTATGAATTTCCGACATGGTTATGCTATGATAAGCTTTCTGAATAATTTCCCCAGAATGACTAGATATGCTACGAAATTTCGAATGTTCAAGATATGACAAGTTTTCTGACAAAGTTTAAATAAGCTTACTGCTGTGGGGAATTATTTTATTGTCTGATATCTTTGACAGGTCTGGTAAGTTTCTGAGTATTGTCTCTAAACAACGTGTTATGTGTAATTACGAAATACATGTCTAAATGTTATGATAAATGTAATATGTGCTTGATGTCATGATATTGACTTTAAGATCTTCCAAGCAAATATGGGTTTTAAATGGTCATACCATACTGTATTTGATTTTGCTAATAATTTACCTTGAGCATGTAATTCCTTGATATGGGAGTTGAGTTGTATTTGGAGTCCTTTAGAAATCTGATTTGGCTTGATAAGTCTAATTCTGATAGTGAGCGAAGAACCCCTATGTCATTGATTTAGAACTTGTTTGTGAACCTAAAGAGGTTGAACTAGGTATGACAACTTATGAGTCACATGTGATTGAATACTTGAGTAAACCCATTTCTGAATGTCCGAGGATTGTGAATAATGAAATGAAGCTTGGGTGTTATTGGGAATGTTG
>JAXFYN010000189.1:0-25044 GCA_036172215.1 Camellia granthamiana
AGACTAGTGCAAACAAAGAGTTTGCTAATTGTTAGGTGGGCCTGTTATATAAATATATTTGCTATGTTGGGCTAGGTTTAGCAGATGGCTCATTGGTCCACCCCAAAAGTGTCGGGCATGTTGTTGCTAATTTCAAATTTATCCAAGCAGTGAGTTGGGAGTAATGACCCATGCAAATGTTAGGGCTTTTGTGGCCACTAATTTTTTTTTTTAATTTTTTTTATAATCTAAAAAAAATAAGAGAAAAAAAATTAAAAAGAAAACATTCTAGAATTTTCTTTTCTATTTTATTAATTATTTTGAATAATTAATTAACTCTTAATATTGCTAACATTTTATTTTGTGCTATTAGATTGTTGAGTTAATTTATTTGGTGATTAATTTATATGTTGGTTAAGTACCAATATATTAAATATGAGTTCCAGGTTTTATTGTCCAACACTCTTTTCCTTAGATGGAATTGGAGTTGAACTCCATCCTTTGACCCATTTAAAATTGCTTTTATTTATTAACTGCTCAATTTAATTTAATTTTTTTGTTTTTTGGATGGAGGTGACATTGGTATTAATTGGTACACATTTTTTTTAAAATATTTTATTTGATTGTGTATGTCTGGAAGTATACTCCATAAATGTATTGGTGAAGTGGCATCCCCATGTTATTTCCTTTTGTATTTAGAATCAATGTAGTAGGATTTTTTTGGGTTGTAAATTATTTTTTGTATGTATTTTTCCATAGCCATGTAAGGGGATGTGTTTTAGTATCACCAATATATGTCAAGGTTGCCTTAACATGTTGCACCAAAATATTAATGGGGTTTCAAGTGGAACCCACGTGCAAATTGCATGGCACAATCTATGGACTCATTTATATCATGGATAATTTAAAATTGTGGATAATGAGAATTGTTCCGTATATTTTATTTTAAATTAAATAGACATTTTATTCTTGCTCACATTGTGGGAAATGATTACTAGCACCTAAAGATGCAAAATTTTCGATCTTATAATGTGAGAAAGAATTTTATGGTCTATTAATATTTAGAATAAAATATTGAGATATGTGTCTAATTAATCCTTGTGCAATGAATCAGTGAAGTGGCCTTAAAGAATATTATTGCTGAACTTAATAAGGGAGATAAATTGGATGGAAACAACTATGATATCTGGCACAAGAAGGTTCAGTACCTTCTCAATGAGCAAGAGTTTCTCGACTGTTTGACCAACATCATGGCCATACATGAGACAGGGAACACGACACATCATTGTCGTGACCAAGATGCCTATGCAAACTGGTTTAAGAGGGACATGAGTGCGCATTTTACCTTGTTGAGCTGCATGTATGATGATCTCATTGGGGAATTTGAGGAATTCCCAACTGCCAAAGAAATGTGGGATCAATTGCGCCTAAAGTATGGAGGCACGCCAGCACCTAGGCTGTGTGCCCTTACATTGAAGTTCAATTAATATGTGATGGACCCATACTATACTATGGCTGAGCACCTTAGGGTGATGTCTGCCATGATTAGAGAAATGAAGGTAGCTGGCAATGATCTCACTGATGAGCAACATATTCTGTCAGTCATCAGATTCCGTACCTGACCCTTCGTGGGGACATGTGAAATTGGCGCTCATGTACAATGAGGGAATCGAAACTTTTGATAGCATTTCTTGACACCTTGAGCTCGAGGTGGAGTGCAAAGATGCGAACCGCTCTGTTACACTTGTCTTCAAAACTAGAAAGCGTAGGGGATACAAGCCTCAGCGCAAAGGACGACAAAAAGGAGTTAGACAAGCAAATGCTGAGAATCTAGCGCCAAGAGATGGCAGCGTAACCCAAGCGTCGCAGAGGCAAGCATGTTGGAAAGAATGATAAGTCCAAACTCAAATGCTATAACTATGGACAGAAGGGTCACTTTGCTTAGGAGTGTACTGAGCCGAAGAAGGTATACCTTATTACCAGCTCTTTAAATATATTTGTTTGTTCACATGTTTTTATTGCTCACTCTCTCATTGGTTGGATTGTAGACATGGGAGCAACCAAAACATGTAGCTAGAGATCAGGCTGGATTTGTAGATTATCGTCAGATATCGGTTGGTAGGAATTCTGTAATTAATAATGGGAAATGGAGCTCAACAAGAAGTCTTAGGAGTTGGTACATTTCAGCTCAAGTTGCGTAATGGGCGCAACTTGCTCTTCATGATATGCTTCATACACCCACTATTCGATGTAATCTGCTTTCAGTTTCAGCACTTTTGAAGTTAGGTTTTTCTTTTCATTTTGAGGACATTAGTTTGTCAATTTATCTTGGTAGAACATTTTATAGTCATGGTAGTTTGAGGGATGATTTCTTTATGTTAGATTTAGAATTAGAATTGAATAATAATTCCTATATTTGTGTTGAATCTTCTTCTTTTCTGATAATGTATTTGATTCCATTAAATACATTATTGAATAGTCAGGATAAGGAATCACAACTTCATCCAATGGTTCCTAGAGATAGTGGAAGAGATCCTCTACCTAGTGGGAGTTTACCATTAGGAGGCCCTGAAGATCCACAGATTCGTAGAAGCAACGTGGAATAGTTCCTCGTTGATGCTTCAATATAGAAGGAGAGTCCTTAATAAGTATTTTTGTAGATGCTGATGAGCCAGCTTCTTTTGAGGAAGCCACAAAATCACCCAATTCAGAAAAATGGATAACTGTTATGCAGGAAGAGATAAGCTCAATGGCTAATGTATGGGAGGTACTTGACTTTCCACTTGGGCACAAGACCATTGGTAACAAATGGTCTTAAAAATTAAGCGCAAGACTGATGGATCAATTGACAAGTACAAGGCTCGATTTGTGGCGAAATGCTATACCCAACAAGAAGGTATAGATTATGAGGAGACATTCTCTCCTGTGGTGAGATTTGCCTCCATTCGCTTCATTCTAGCTGTCGTCGCACTTCTAGATTTGGAATTGTTCCAAATGGATGTAATGACAACATTTCTCAATGGAGAACTAGACAAAGAGATCTATATGGATCAACTAGTAGGTTTTCAGGTTAAAGGAAAAGAACGCAAGGTTTGTTGCATGAAACATTCTATTTATGGCCTGAAACAGTCGTCTAGGCAATGTTATATTCGGTTTCATCAAGCTATTGTCACTATGGGTTTTGTGATGATGGAAGAAGATCATTGCGTGTATGTTAAGAGGATTGGGAATACGTTTCTTATCTTATCATTATATGTAGATGATATTTTGTTGGATGGGAATGATTTGTAGTTGATTCGTTCCACTCAAAGGTGGTTGTCTTCTACTTTTGAGATGACGGACATGGGTCAGGCAGATTATGTGCTAGGAGTTAAGATCTCTAGAGATCGTTCTAAGAGATTTCTTAGTTTGTCTCAAGAGACTTACATAAAGAGGATTTTAGAGCGGTTTCGTATGCATTATTCGAGACTAATAGACACTCCAATTTAGAAATGTCAAATTTTTAGTACCATGCAAAGTCTTAAAATAAAGGAAGAATAGAGGTAGATGGCTAATGTTCCCTATGCGAGTGCTATTGGTCAGTCTGATGTATGCTATGATGTGTACTCGACCTACCATATGTTTCACCGGTTAGAAGGGTTAGACGATATCAAAGTAATCTTAGAGCTACACATTGGTTGCAGTTAAGAGGATATTTCAGTATTTGCGAGGGGCTGCAGACTTCGCTTTATGCTTCCAAGGTGTTTCTCTCAAATTGGTTGGATTTAGTGATTCAGATGGGTCTGCTGATAGAGATGAGCGTAAATCAGTTACTGGTTATGCTTTTGTACTTGGAGGAGGAGCCATTTCATGGTGCAGTAACAAACAACAATGTGTTTCCTTGTCCATGATTGAGTCAGAATATGTGGCTTGCACTGTTTCCATTCAAGAAGCAATATGGTTAAGGAGATTCTTGCAGAGCTTGAGTGTAACAGGGCATTTGGATGAGGCTGTTGTGGTCTACTGTGATAGCACAATTGCTATAGCTTATGCGAGAGATCCCAAATATCATGGGAGAACTAAGCATATTAATACCTGTTATGACTTTATTTGAGATATCATTACGCAGAGAGTGGTGGTTCTAAGGCATGTCTCTACTAGCGACATGGTTGTTGGTCCATTGACTAAACCAATTGCAAGCGATGTTTTTCATAAACATGTTAGGGGTTTGGGCTTATGTAGGATTTGATATGATTGTATCAGATGGACCCTTTTTTTATCCGATGCATTAATGAAATTCGTTTTCCCTTTTATTTTGTATAATGATGGATTGTTTGAGCACATGTTTTGAATTATATGCATGTCACCTGGCTAAGATCAGCCCTCTTACACTGGTGATCACCCTGGTGCTTGTCAAGTGAGCAGGATGAGACATAGATTATCTTGGCGCTTGGAGAGCGAGCGAGATAATTGATTTGTTATTTGGGAGTGAACAAAACTGGTTTATTAGTAGATGTCGCCTTGGCATTAGCTAAGATGAGACCTATATAAGTTGAATATGAATTTTTTCCATAACTTCATGAAGCCTGAATATAGCTGAATGTGAGATCTTAGATAAGCGCTTATAAGCGACTAGGCTAAGAAACTCAGGTTAGGCGCTTGTATAGCGACTATACTAAGATTCGTGTGGCGTTAGAAAGTGACAAACCTAATTGAGTGGGAGCTTCGTCATAGCATACATATCATATTGTATGTGCTGTAGTTGACCATATAAGTGAGTAGCTAGATGAATCCCTACTCTAGCATTGTGTGAGCCCTATTAAGCCATTAATTAGTTTATACTATGCCCTTGAACTTGGAACTATATCATGAAGTGATGACTCGATGTTACTACTTTAGCATGTTGCCCTAGGATCATGATGAATACGATCTAGAGAACCATGTCTAGGAAAGCAGTCAAGTTTGAGTGGATTGGCATGAGTGGCTAGGATAAATTCTTAGATTTTATACCCATGTATTGTACCTCATTGCTCGAGTGATTATGTCAGATTTGTGTTCTCGATATAGTTATGAGTACAAATACAACATTTGAAGTCGAGCATGTTTATGAGTTCTTGAGGGATTTAAAATGCATGATTTGGTGTGATCTAACGAATTTGGGGTATAGACGAGTTTTTTGAGTAATGTGCTATGTTAGCTTGATGGTGACTTAATATAACACTCCTATCTTATACTTTCTCATCAGGTCGCACGTTTCATTTTTTCATATAAGGAGTGGATTGAATAAGAGATTGAGAAATGATACCTGATGTGGACGAGTGAGAGATGTTAGGAATTGGATCAGATCTGACCCAATCCATAACCCACGGAGCATCCACATGGATTACAAGATTATTATCATATAATAATAATAGGCTAAATTATACAAATAGTCCTTGTAGTTTACACGATGTGTAATGCCCCGAAATAATTACTATAACCCATACTCAACATCGATATGTGATCACAATGATAAAGTGATTATCTTTCATTGATTTACAATTAAGCTTTACAAAAGAGTGACATAATAAAGAGACATGATGAAAGTTAAACAAATAAGAAATGCCCCAAAGGCTTACATCTTTCCAAGACGGTGCTTGGTCACAATAAAAGTGGACTTAAGTCCAATACAGTTAAGGCCCTTGGCTTGTACAAAATAAATACAACAAATAAACAAAAGATGTTCTCGCTCCAAGTCCTCTCAAGCTATTGTCTTGACGGAGGCATATCATCAGCATCTGAAATATTTTTCCTACATAGGGTGAGTCAAAGTCCAGTAGAAATAACCCACACAATATATGAATCTTAACAAAGATATAAAGTCAATGCATATGCAATGTTCGTGCCAAAACATTTTACATCTCTTTCCAAAACCATGCAATGCCAAGTTAATATCATAGTTCATAAATCATTTCCTTTACAATAGAAAATAGGGCAGTGAATAACACTCTGGAAATCTTAGAACCAATATAACCGTTCGTAGAAATTTCGTCCACGGGAAACCGTAAAGCGGCACCCATGTAAACGTAAACTCTGCAAGCACTACTATTGCCACTTTATGGATATTTTGTCCGCGGATCGACACACATGTATACGTGTGGTTTTTAGGACTTTCACCATGGACACTCAGACCAATTTGTTTCAACGAGACAATATGTGTTTCCTAGATTCACCCATTTTCAATGTATAAGTGTGAGATAATGCTCAAAGAAAATAAATGAGAAAATAGTTTCAATTCTCCTAATTTTTATGCAGTTTCTACAACAATAATAGCTATCATTTACCGATAACCCAAAAAAAATATTTCTAAACAGATAAACAATAAAGATAAACTCTCTAAATTTTCAAGAGGTGAGTGACAATACATATCTAAGTCCACCATCCTCATCAACATCAATCCAATTTCACAATTTCAATATCAATGTCATTATTTATATAAAATCAACATTTGAGGCATTTAGGGCAAAATCCATTTTCTTTCCAAAATCAGTCCCAAGTATCAAAATCGACTCTTTCTTCCCAACTCAATATTATTTTCAACATCACAATCATTTTCGAGGATCCATTTGAAAAAAAACCCTTATTTTGATTTTTTTTTTTATACCTAAAACCCTAGGTTTGTTCCAAAATTTCCAAAATCGCAATATTGTTTAGAAATAACAAATAACGAAGTTAAAACTCATAAAAAGTGTGGGAATATCCTTATCTCAAGCTTAGAAGATGAGAGAGAGAACAGAGATACTTCAAAAATGTTGAAACCCAACTTTGTTCGGATCTAAAGGAAGCCCATGGCGTGCTCAACCTTTTTAACAAAGGGACACGGGTGAGGAACTCGACGGATCTAGGTGTATTTGTAAAGAGAAGTAGAGTTTTAGAGAGAGACGGTTTGGAAAAGTTTACAGAGAGAGAGAGATATGAAAAAGTGACTTAAAAGTGGCTTTTCACAAACTGATATACGCACAAATCGCTCGAGGGCAAGAAGTGTCGCTCAAGCGACCAAACACAATAAGTTGCACTGCTCGAGCTCAAAAAGTTTAGCTCGAGTGAAGAATACAAACTCCCAGAAGTTTTACAAACAGAAGACCAACGCTCTAGCGCAATAAGGGCTGCTTGAGCCAACACTGTTTGAACACAAGAAGCTTCACTCGAGCGGAGAATACCACTTCTTAGTAGTTTTGTAGGCCTGCCAAAGTACTGAGAGTTCAAGAAGACTACTCGAGCGCAAAAAGTGACGATTGAGCGAATGAACAAAAATTCTGGGAACAACAGTTTGAAAATCTAGCTACCAACCTGTCATAAACGCAACCAAAACGTTCCAATAGCCAAACTCAAAGAGAAGTAAGGGGAAATAAGACATGAACAACTGTATAAGACAATGAAACTCAGATCCAAAACATCAAATGGGTCAGGTCTAAACTAGAATCGTAATACGATGTGTCAATTTGGTCAATGTTGTTTAAATTTGCTTGATTTTGTCCTTTAATTTAACGAATAGTGTCATTTTAGTCTAATAAATAATGGTTGTTAAGTTTGGTAGACAAAAAGTCAAACTATGTGTCAATTTGGTCCCTGTAGTTTACACAATGTGTCAATTTGGTCCCTGTCAAAATCGAGAAAATTAAAATAACAGTGACCAAATTAACACGTTGTGTAAATTAAAGGGTCCAAATTGACACGTTGTGTAGATTTTTCATCCACCAAACTTAACAATCATTATTTATTAGACTCAAATGACACAATCTATTAAATTAAGGGGCAAAATCGAGCAAATTGAAACAACATGGACCCAATTGGCACATCGTGTAAACTACAGGGACCATTTGCATAATTTATACATAATAATAAGATAATTATTGTATTATCTTTAGTTATTTGAATTATTATAGCGATCTTGGTTCGAATCTGATCCGTTGATGTTTTGGATCCGGGTTTCATTGTGTTTTGGTTGTTCATGTCTTGATTCTACTCATTGTTTATTGGGTTGGTTATCGGAGTGTCTTGGCTGCGTTGGGAATAGGTTGGTGACTTGTTTGTCAAGCTGGTGTTGCCCAGAATTTTGCTTCTGCGCTCGAGTGGCACTTCCTGCGCTCAAGCGGTAATTGTGAACTTCTAGCACTTTTGTAGGTCTGCAGAGATACTGGAACTTGTTATTCTTATGCTTGAGCGGTACTGTAGACATCCCATTTTGACCGACCTTAAGACTCAGACGTCACCAATTGAGCACTTGGTGATGTTGCATATTGTGCTTGTTCTGAGGTTTCAGAGTCTCGGCTGCGAGCCTTGCCTCCGGACTTCCGGACTCTTTTGTACTTTGCCTCAGTTTGTGAACCAGGTCCCGTTTTCTCCGTTTTCTCTTCCCGAAGGGAGGGAGAGGTCTCGTAGACCATCTCTCAGTGGCCGTAGGCTACGTTTTGTGGTCGTAGGCCATTTTTCCCGTTTGGAGCCCGGTTTCAGGTTTTTCGGAGCCGTCGGCCGTGTGCCTCGATTTGAGACCGCTTAACCACCTCCGTTTGCTCCGATTTTTGGTACACACCTTGTTTCCTTCATTTTGAGGGACACTGTGGCCCGAGAGACCAACTTCATGGTCAAACGCCACCTTCGGTGCCTAACAGTCGGTTTTCGGGGCCCCGGGCCGCGCGTTTCAACCCCCTGAGCCTTCGTTTTGCATCCGTCTTGGTTCATTTTTGGCAGGGACCCTATTTTCATGGTTAGGAAGGTTGTAGGAGGGTGGGAGACCAGCAATTTTTTTGAAAAACCAGCTTTCTCCTTTTTCTCTCTCCTCCAGCCGGTTTTTCTGACAGAAAGCTGGTTTTTCTCACTTTTGAGCCACAATTTCTGATTTTTCATACCACCATTGTGATCTACTCATCGGGGAGGCCACCAATATGGGTAGGCCGACCAGTAATTCTTCCTGACCCTTTTGAACCCCTCTAAAAAGCTGGTTTTTCTCTCTTACGAACCATATTTTCTGGTTTTTCTCCATACAGTTGTATTATACTCATTTGGGAGGCCACCTTTCTGGGTAGGCCGACCAGTAATTGTGCTTGACCCTTTTGACCCCTGGTCGGCCGACCAGGGAAGGTGGTCGGCCGACCACCCTGAACCTTTTGAACTGGCCGGCCATTTTTGCCTCTGTGAGTGTGTTCTAGCTGTGCCAGTTGTTTTCCTCTTGACCCACTGTCCGAGGGTTTTGTCCTTATTTTGGCCCATTTAAAGGTGGTTTTGACCCCTTTTCTTGGTTTCAAAAAGAGTTTGGCCCTTTTGGTCAAGTTTCTTGAGGAAGCTTGACCCTTTTGGTCTAGCTTCCTCAAGAAGCTTGACCCCTTTGGTTAAGTTTCTTTTAGAAGCCTGACCCCTTTGGTCAAGTTTCTTTTAGAAGCCTTGAGCCTCTCTCTTGGCTTATCCAAGAAGCCTCACCTCTCTCCCTCTATAAAACACACACTTCACCTCCATTTGCAAGGGTTAGAAGCTTTTGGCTGGAAAATATACATACAACCATCTATCTCTATATTTCAAGCCTTCAAACACCCATATTCTTGGCCTTTTTACCCTACACCTCATAGCCTACCACCTCCATCATCCATTCCAGCACCTTGGAGGTCATTTTTAGAGGTTGAAAGCTCACCAACTTGGTCCAGAAGCTGCTAGAGGTCGGCTCTACAAGGGTAAGTCTTCATTTCCCCTTTTCTTGCATTCTTTTGCTCCATATCTTAGCCCCTTTTGCTTGCATTTTTGGACTTCGAGATAAACTATAAAGTGTCCTATTTTGAGCTCCTCTTCAACTTTGTTTAAGGAAACTTTGCTGTTTGAGGCCATCTACTTCCTTGTTTTCCCAATCTCTCTTTTAGGGCTATTTTTGCATCCTATTTTAGCCTTACTTGTGAACATTTTCGAGATTTGTTATAAACTGGAAAAAGTTTCTTTTTGACCTCCTCTTTAAGTTTGTTTGAGGTCACTTTTCTGTTTGGAGTCATCTCCTTCCTTGCATGCTTCATTTCCACATGCTTTGAGCCATGCATTTGAGCATTTGCATTGGCCTTGTTTTGGCCTCTTAGCCACTGAAATTTAGTGGATTTTCAGTGGCTTTGATGAGGTTTTGAGCTTGGAAATCATAGAGGGGTGACCCTCTCACCCCTCATTCTCTTTATTAGCATGATTGGCCTTCCAAAGGGGCTCTATTTTGTATGTTGTAAAGTCACATTCCAGGCTCTATTTTGTGAGTTCTAAGGTCTGCCTTGACTCTTTCCGATGCCCCTTTGGTCATATTTTACGTCTGTGATGCATGTATAGAGCAATCCTATTCAAGGCCTTTTAAAGGGCCTTCCATTTGCATGTTTCTTAGACCAATTACAGGGCCTATTTGGTGAGTTTTAGGGCTTTCATAATCCATTTCTAGAGGTGGTTTTTCCATGTTACATGTCTACCTTGTATGTGCTTAATAACCCCTTGTATGACCCTCTAAAGGAGCTCATCATTTTTGCATGCATTGACTGCATTTCAGTGGTTATTTGGGCCTATTTTGACATGTTTTATTCACTATTTTTGTTTGGTTTGATGAGTTCTCATACGCTTCATATACATGCCATGCAAACCATGCTTGCTAGCCAAATTTGCATGCTATTTTAGTCCATCATGTTAACATTTTTTGGTCATGATTTAAACTAGAAATGTGCATGTTTTGGGACTGCCTTGGCTCTGTCTTTGTGCTTCATGGTCAAATAGTGCTTGCTTTGCATAGTTATAATTCAATACATGTGCCTAGTTGTGAGTTTTGGGGCTTATTTCATGCATCGGTTGCCATATTTTCATGTTTCGGGACCATTTAGCATCATGTTTCAGTACTGGAAATTACATGCTTGTATGCCATCTTGCATCCCTTGCCATGCTTTGGTAGAGTGGCATTTGACGCCTTAGGTTCGGTCCTCGGTATGCGTGCATGTGTGCACGCATTTCAGTTGTCTCATTTTCATCTAATGGCCACTGATATGAGTGTAGCTAAGGTCCACTCATGTTGGTGTAAGTCCATTGTGCATTATGTATGCCATTCCATTTCATAGCATTGCATATGCTAGGTTGTATGTTAGAGCATTGTGTATGCCATGTTACATCGAGCATTGTGTATGCCATTTCATAGCATTGCGTATGCTAGTTTGTATGTTAGTCGCATTCATGCATGTCATGCATATTGCATTGTGTTTGGGATAGGAGTTAGCCCAAGCACGGGAAACGAGGGACGTTTCGTACTCCGAGTGACGGAACGTGTCTCAATTCCCGGTCACCGGCACTTTGGATTAACCATGATGGAGTCTCGGTCTTGTTGTGTTTTCATGTGCATTCATTTCATATTGAGTCGTGCAATTCGACTCTTCGGCCATCATGCATCGAGATGCGTGATTGGTGGCACGAGGATCGAGGTGCGCATACATATGTAAAAATACTTTGCCATGCCTCCCTTTCTTGCTCTCTGTTGCAGCAAATAAAAAACCGACAGTCTTTTGGAGCTTCACACAACATTCCGGGATTAATTGCAAACAGAGGCAAACCGGGGCATCGCAATGGATTTCCGCGCAAGGCAACTCAAGCATGTATCATTCATCATTTGGAATAGAGCTGAGGCGGTCCATAGGCTTGCATGCTAATTTACTGCTTTCCTAGTTAATTTATTAATTAATTAGGGTTTTTATTCGGACTGTATTATTTATTTGGGACTGTATTATTTATTCGGACCCTCCGGGCGAGGGCACAATTGTAATAAGTGTACGTGCGTGTGATGTATGTCTTCCAACCCTACGTCTTTCTCCCTTTTATTTACCAGTTTATGATGGTTAGATTGGGGCATGTTTCAATTAGCGTACAGTATGATAGCATGTTTGCATTCATTCATCTGTTTTGCATGCACCGGGCTCGGCACATCATACTAACTGCATTGTATTTCAATTCCGAGTTAAATACTTGTTAGTTGTAACATTTCACATGCCATCTTTAGAATAGCCGAGCCTATCTTAGTTGCATTTTTGCATGTGTTGCATTAGGCATTTCTGTATAGTTAGGATCATGCATGATTTCTAACATAGCTTATGTTTTGGCTTGGAGTACTTGGTAAGTTTTTGTGCTTTAGCATCCTTGCATGCGTGTGAGTGACTGCCATGATAGCATGCTTACCATGAGGCTAACTGCTTATGTGATATACCTGCTTGAATGCCTATGGGTGAAGGTTGGATTATCTGAATTGGAATAATACATTGACTGTGAGTTTTAAGCCCACTAGATAGTGGCAAAACCATCTCTCCTAAGCCCACCTGAGGGTGGCAAAATCTGCATTTTTAGCCTACTTGCGAGTAGCAAATCGTTTTCAAAAATGAACATAAGATGTTTTGTTCCAATTCAGGCGATCCAGTCTATACTTGTATGCTGTGCGCATCACGTAGTAAATCTAGGCTAATAATCGGAATAAGAACACATAATGTTTTCAAAACTCGATATCATGGTTAGTAGAGGCCTATCTTTGATCGGGCGAGCGGGGTTGCTCACGAAGTGACCTTCCCCAATCGTACCCAAGTTCTTGAGCCGAGACAATTTTGGTGATGACGGACACGTGGCTTTAGGCAACGAGTCAGGGTTTCCTAAATTTTCCAAAATAAAATATTTAGGTGGCGACTCTGTATCTGGCAAAGCAGTCCATGTTTGGCACTTCTTTCAAAAAATCTGTTTTCAAAAACGATTTGCCGGATTTGGACTCTTTGATGATTCATCGGTCTTGCATTGCACTCTGCGAGATTAGATACAGGACCGTGACATTTGAGTCCTAACTGTAGTGCGCCCATATGAACAAAACGGGGTTTCCCTCCCGGGACGTTCGGGGACATCTACAAGTACTTTTTGTGCTTGAGTGGTGGTCACTTGTCTGTAAAACTTCTGAGAGTCTGTATTCTACGCTTAAGCGACACTTCTTGTGCTCGAGCAGTCACACTTTTGTGTTTGGACGCTCGAGCTTCATTTCTTATGCTCGAGTGGACTGTGCATCTATATAAGGCCACAGTGTGCTGAAAAAGTCACTTTCTACTTCTCTCTCTTCCTTTCCACCATTGTTAGGGTTTTTTGGACCTAAAAGCTTGGGTTTCATCTAGTTACACCCATTTTCTACCCCTAGTCCTATAGATCAAAATGTAGAGGGTTGCGGGGGTTTCCTTTTGACGTGGGCTGGTCGCGTTTTCATCACCGGTGGATTTTCAGCTTTTTTCTCTTTGCTTCAAGATGTAGGGATTCTTGAGCTCCTCTTCAATACCTCTTTATAGATAGACTTGTGATATTTTCAATACATTTAAAAGCAGAGTTTGTGGTTGATTTTGTTAAAAAGCATATGGATGTATTTGGGTTTATATTAGTGAGTTCGTGGGTTGTGCATGATTGGTTGTGGGTTGTATACCATGTGTCGGATATAAATTGGAAAGGTTGGGTGTTTAGTTTATTGATTTGGAATGTAAAGGAGAAGTTTATAGTTAAATTGAAATGGGGTTATAATGTGGTTGTTTATGAATAATTGGGGTTTTGGTTTGATGTTGGTGGATGTGGCCACTATGGTGTTTGTTGAGATTTGGAGTGGTAAGGTTTTGTTTTCAAAACAACATGGAAGTAATTACCCATTTTTGAAAAACTTGAGAGTTTGCAGCCATTGGTAGAGGATGGTGTTAATTGTTGCTAGATATATGCCACGAGTACTATTATAGGATGGACTATGTGATAGGAGATGCTATAATGTTGGTTGTAAGTGAACATTGTGAATAGACGATTCCATTGTTGAGTTATGAATTTTGTTGTTAAAGGGGTAATTAGAACGTTTGTAAGTGTTGTTTCCGTCGAGGGTCTATTGTTGAATAGTTATAGTCTTGATGTTTAGTACTCTATGATGTGTTTGGAGATGTTTGAAATAAAGGAAAACTCATGTGGAATTGCGGTTCGCAGAGTATATTTTAAAAGAAATGAGTTAATGTAATTAACTGATTATGATTGTTATGGTAGTGATCAGACTAGGTGTATGTATTACACTATGTATTATTGATGTTGGTTAGCGTGATTATGTTTTTATTGTGATGATGTTTGGGAGTTTATTTCCCGCCGTATCATAGTTGGCAAAGCGTGGTGCCTTGATGGAGGTTTTCTCATCCCTTCCAGTTTGCGCCAGGTAAAGTGTGAAAAGGGGGTCCGTTTCCCGCTGTATCATAGCTAGCAAAGCGTAGCGCCTTTTGATAGGTTCTTCGTTCCCTCCAGTTTGCACCCTGTAAAGTACGACATAATGAGCACCTCCTACCGAGTGAGGTCGGTAAAGTGTTATGTGTTATTAGTATTGTTGGATCTGCCATCTGTGCTGTAGGCCGGTGGAGAGGAGGTTAGTAGTATATATTACTTCAGTTATCTCGTTTAGATATTTATACGTGTTGTCGGTTTTCCAATTGTGGAGATGAGAGTGGTAGTATGTATTACTTCAGTTATTTCGTCGTAGATATATATATTGGGATGAGGTTGGTAGTATGTATTACTTCAGTTATCTTGATTGAATGCATATATGTGTTAGCGGTTTCATACCGGTCACTCTTTGTAAATCCTTGGGCCTATGGTTAGAAAAGGTTGTAGATATATATTGGGATGTATACACTTATGGTGTATTGAGAGATAGGATGGGAATTATGATTTGCATGTAGGGTTATATTTTCAGAACAGCTGTTTAAGAGAGATCCCTTTATGTTAATGTAAGAAGTATTATCAAAGAAACAATGAGGTTTTAAAATATTTTCTTTGGAAGTAATGATGGGAATGTGAAAGAGAAGAATTGATTTCATACTGAAATGTATCAAGAGAAACGTTTTGAGAAAAACACACCTATATGTGTATATTTTGGATATTAAATGCCACACTATTTATATGGTATGTCTTGATACATTCATGATCATTTTTATCTATAGGTTGTGATTGGTTAGGATCATTGGGATCTCCAGTGGGCATAGTGCTCATCCCACGTGTTGATAAACTTTTTCAGGGACAAGACTGAAAAAACCGTGTAGGACTTGAAGTCTATTAATTGTTGGCCACGGGGCCTTTTACTTGTTGGCCGTGTGCCGTGTATTGAATAAGGGTGTAAATCCCTTTTTATTTATTTATTTATGGTCATTCAATGTAAACCTAAGGGCATTGTATCATGTCTTATTTATATCATCATTGTTGTCGTGAGAGAATGTTGTTATTTATTCTTGTTCATATTCTCAAATAAATAGAATTATTATAATGGATTTAGTAATGGATTCGGTTAATAAAAGTCGGGGGTGTAACAATTATATGATAAGATAATTATTTAATTATCTATAAGAGAGTTTTATTGAGTGTGGATCTCCATCTATGTATCTCTATATATCAAATATGGAGAAAAGAAATATACGAATGTTGTGTGGTAGTTTATCTGTAAGAGATCACTCAAAACTTATTTCTCTCTCTGTTCATCTCTCCACGGTCACCATTTTTGTACCTTGGAATTTGGGGTGTGTGTTCCATAAGGGAGACTTTAGTAGTCTCTTTACTGATGTGGAGTTTGCAACAAGAAAGGCTCATAATTCAAGCTTTCAGATCTTAATTCCTAGGTGTTTTTACGCCTAAGATACCCATATTTCTTACAAACACAAACAAACAAACCAAAAAAAAAAAAATAATAATAATAATAAAAAAAAATAAAAAATAAATAAAAATAAAAATTGCAGTTGCAGTTGCAGTTGCAGTTGTAGTTGTTGTCAGTCAAGAACTTCACAATCTATCCTCTGGAAATAGAGCTTCATACTAGCTAGGTCATAAGCAACATTGTAATACTGTTGAGCCCTAATACCAATCACACTTAAGTCTTGAAAATAAGCCGGCAACACTGCCATGCAAAACCTGTCCATTTCACGGTCTTGTTCAAACATGGCCTCCACATCTAACACCAAATCTAGCCCTTGCGCAAAGTGGAATGTCAGAACTGGAAACCCTATAAGGTCTGTGCTCACTCTACCCTTGTAGCACAACCTGTCAGGGTTGGACGAGTCATCCAATTTTGGCAAAATTCCGCCAATCAAGCTTTGCACTTCTGTAATAAGCGGGATGTACCCACCTCTGTCTAGAATGGTTAGTGTTGTTCCAGTGTCTATGATCACTCCACCCTCACCAGACGATGGGTTTCTTTTGAATGTATGTGGATCGATCTCAAGCTGTTTCTCTCCTACGCTTATTCCTTCGAGGGTTAGGTAATACATATTGTTAAACACTCGTATTGGTGTTGAATAGCCTTTAATTTCTGCTTCATCATCCCCTATAACCAACCGGTTATACTCATAGTCAAGATCACTCATATTTCCAATGCAATATGAGAATCTGGAACCTATGTGTGAAACCAGAGATAACTTCTTACTTGGACCAAGTCCAAGAACCCCACTTGCTAAGCCAATGCCATTGTAACCATAATTTTCTTTGGCTTCAATGAAACCATAATTTTCATGACCACACCCAAACAAAATATTAGAAAGAACACTTGTGCCTTTATTGGAAATGAACCTAACCTCTTCCCTACCAAGATCTCCTCTTGTGGTCGAGCTATCGACATATTTATAGTGGTATGGGCAACTAGTGACAGAAACACAATTTTCTTGAAGGGTGTCAGAAACGCAAGAAGTAGAGTTGCATGATATGTTATCATATGTTGACGACTTGGAAGGATCAAATATGGTGCTTAATTGCTCGAAACAATTTATGCAAGGGTGACATTGAACCCAGAATAGATTGCTTCTAGTTTCCATCGCTACAAGTTGTGGAACGGGCGGCTGTCCAATTGAGATATTTACAAGGAAAATAATACCTCCATAGTCGGGTATGACACCACCCCGGACATCCTTTGTGGTGGGAGGGTTTTTAGTTCTTTCCTTTAGATAGGTATAGCGAGCCATGGAGCTTTGTATAGTTGAAACAAGTTCAGACTTCGAAAGGGTGACGTTGTGACTATTATAATATAGAAACAAAATTGAATCGCGATGGATAAGTTTTGAGACCAGCCGACGAGTGGGTTTAGTTGTTCTAGAGACAATGGAAGTGCTGGTTCTTGCATTGGTTGACGAGATGAGAATGACAGTAATAATTAAGAGAAGATTGAGTTTATGGTGATCCATGGAAACAAATTTATTCATCAGATACATATTAGGGTGTATATATATTATAGATATTTGATATGGGATGGTAGGACAAATATATATAGATATGTGGTAGTAGGACAAGCTCACAATCATTCAAGGTATTAACTACTTTGGTGCACAATCATCTCATGGCTTCTAATTTTTCTATTTTATTCTCTTTAATTTCAAGTAATTCATGACAATAATGTGACCCAACCATCCACACACATACAAGATACATATATCTATACTATAATATAAGAGACCCTTTCATTTATGCTGTGGTTGGTTGAGGAATTTGAGAAGTGATTTAGAAAGAGAAAATGGAAAATGTAAGTGAAATGTGAATAAAATATACATATATTTCACCTCACACATTTTTTCCTTTTCCATTCTAAATCCATTCCTAAATCTCCTAACCAAATACATCGTGAGGAAAATGTGCCATGGCTTTCTTTTTGTTGTTTTTGCCGGTTTTGACCCTTTGTTTTCATCAAATGCCAGCCTTCACTTAGAGTTCAATGGAATTTTAATAGTATTTTCATATGGGCTTTTTTTAATTAGGCCTGATTTTGTCTTATTGTGTTTTTTTTTCTTTGTTAGTTTTCTAAAATTATCTTCCGTTTGTTCTATGGAATACTATCAGTTGCCACACGCGATATGTGTATAAATCAGATAAATAAAAATAAAACAAAATGCTTATTATATATATATATTGTGTATCAATCAAGTGGTAAGTGTCTTCTTTAGTAAATTTGCGACTTAAGGTTTGAGTCTCACTCCTCTCCTTTATTTAATTTAATTATGTATTTATTTAAATCAGGGACATTTGGTATGAGGAGAATCAACCAAAGGCTTGGATACCAAGTCCAACCTTCACTTAATAATAGTATAGAAGATAGATAAAAAAATTGAGACTTGGTGTTTGATAATTTAATTCAATGCATAAAACAGAATGCATTAAGTAAAAATGAATTAAATCTGTTTGATAATCACAATAAGTATCACTTAAAAGTTTAAATAGCTATTAAAATGCAGGCTAAAAGTTAACAAAAATGTAAGTGATATGATACATACTTAATTCTGACTGAATGTATAAATAATAATGCACATACATACATGGTTAAAACTTCACTGTTGCCGCCACCACTTCTATCACCGCCACTGTCACCGCCATCACCACTCTTACTGCCACCACCACCACTACCACCATCACCACTACAACAACTATTGCCACCGCCACCACAACAACCTCCACCATTGTTATAATTGTGTAAGTATTATCATCATTTCATTACTACCACCATACTACCACCACAGTTACCAGCCATGGCATTACCACCTTTTCTCCACCACTATTATAACTACCCTTCACCTCCACATCTATTGTCACCATTATCATAACCACCACCATCATTACACCACTGTCGCCATCCTTTTTACATCCACTACATTATCTATCCATCATCACTAGAACCATTATGTCTTTACCTTCACCACTATTGCCATTGTCGTCGCTGTTATTATAATAAAAAAATTAAAAGTTATGATTTAAAAATAATAAATTTTGAATTTGATCTCGTATATATTAAACAATATGTTCTAGTTTGACACTTAATTTTTTAATCAAATAGCTTTATGGTTTAAAAACTTTAACATTTAGTTTTCATTACTTAATTTTCAATTTTTTGCCTTCAATTTTCAATTTTATCAAACACCACTTTACAATTTACTTCACAATGACAAGTTATGTGTCAATTTTTTGATGTTAGAGTTTAAAAATTTTATTTGACAACTAGAAAAAGAATTTTAAAAACGAAAATGTTACATCTACATTAATTACCACATTATCATTAACACAATACTAATAGACCAATAAAAAAAAATAATCACATTTTTATTCCATCTTAATTGAACATAATACAAAAGTGTACACTCATTTTATCTATTTACCACATGATATAACTTGTACTATACAATATTGTTCTGTTTGTTTCAACAGAAAAACATTTTTTTTTTAAAAAAAGTTATAGAAAAACATTTTGAATAGAATTTTTTTTTTTTTTTCAGAAAACATTTTTGGTTGTGTTCTTGAAATTAGTGGTATAGGGTGGAGGTCATGTGGGTGGTGATGGCGGCGATGGTGACAACAATAGTGGTGGTGTGATGGTGGTAGTAATGAGGAAGAGATGGTAGTGGTTGTAGTTGTCGTTGTGGAAGTGACAGTGGTGCTATGGTTGTGGTCCGTGGTAATGGTGGAGGTGGAGGTGATGGTACTGGTTGTAATGTGGTGGTACTAATAGTTCAGGAAATATTTTCTGCCTTTTAAAAAATGAAAAATATTTTTTCGCATGTCTTTCTGCCCAAACAAATGGAGCGTTACAATTCAAAATTCCTATCATATATTTAATCTTTTATTTCATTTAGTTCTCTCTCTCTCTCTCTCTCTCTCTCTCTCTCTCTCTTCTTTTTCTTCTTCTTCTTCTTCTTCTTTATTTTATTTATTTATTTATTTTTTTGGGAATAATCTGAAGTAATGTTTGGTGTTTGGTTCACTAAAAAAAAAAATTTGAATGGAATGGAATGGTCATTCTTATTTTCCTATGGAATAAAAATTATTTTATAATAGAAAATGATAATTTTGTTTAGAATGGATCTCCATAATTTTTTACTTTACCAAATATGAGAATGAATATTTTGAAAAAAATATCATTTTATTCTAATAAACCAATGAAAACATTAGTAAAAGACCTTGTACGGGAAAGAGATTCACCTTCACGTATAATCCTGTTGATCAAGCCTGTGTTCTTCTCCGCGTCGTCGTTCTGTCACCTGAAAACTCAAACTTGGGCTGGCCGGCGGGTGTGTGCCGGAAAACCCCTCCGATGCCTAAGTCAGTAAGCAAGACAAACAGGCAAAAGCTCAATGTAGTCAGGGAACAAAAATTGCATTACCTCTTCATAGGTGATATGGTGAGCTTATATAGGTTTCGCGTGGCACAATCCTAGTAGGACTCTAACTCCTCCATGTAGAGTCCTCCTAGGATTCAAATCCATGGAAGATAATGCTTATCCTCCAACACCCCCCTCACTGCTTAAACCAAGTGAGATGGTCTTTCTATGGCCGAACTCCAAACGACCGGAGTACCTGTTAGTTCGGCCCTTACTATACTCTCCCTTACCTCGGCTTTCCCATGCTAAGACCGAGCTATCCATAAGGGAGTTAAGGCGAACTACTTTCAGAACTAAGGTTACCTCGGTTTACACATGCTCCGACCGAAGTAACCGCTTTAGACCGAGCTACCCATAATACATTCTCAACCGGAGTATACCAACCAGACCTCACTTCGGCCGGACTAACCACCATGGCTACGACCGGACTAACATCAAAGCATCTTATTTAGACCGGCTCTACCGCCACTTCGGACCGGAATAACTCTACTCCCTTCTGGGACCGGAGTCACCCTACCTCTCTTTCGGACCGGAGTAATTCTACTTCTCCTTCGAATTGGGCTTATCTCGGCCCAACACCTAGCTCGGCCCAATTTATTAATATAAATTACCCTCTCAATTGCCCCTTAATTCCATCTGCACAACATGATAGGGATTACTTGTCTTCCAGCCGAGCTAGAGTCCTAGCCTCTCCAGCCGAGCTAGAGTCCTAGCCTCTCCAGCCGAGCTAAAACATGGGTTAGCCTACCCAGCCGAGCTAAGACCCAGTTAACTTATCCAGCCGAGCTGAAACTTGGACCGTACGATGCACGTCCGGTTAAAACGTCTCTTCAGTTTGCAGAAACTGAACCGTTCAGTATCCCAATGACACGTGGCAGGTTCTGATTGGCTACCCCCAGCTGTAACGCCGTTCTTCGTACTTCGCGAATTTGAACAGTTCCCGCTCTTTTCCCCTCTAACAAAATGACAAGCCCTTCTCTAGAATCATACCCTACACTGCTCATCTTCTTCTGCTTTCTCTCGTTCTTGCTTTCGAGCTTCTACTGTTCTTCATCTCCGTGCGTTCGTGCTTCCCACTCTTGCTTTCATCCTCCAGTTTTCTTCCCCTCCACCTGGTAAGTACCTCAAATCTGTTTTGTTTTTTGCATTTGACTTGTAGCAGCATGTTTCTTGTATGTTTGCAAAAACACTCTTCTATACTCTGTTTCTGGAAAACTTCATAAGAACACTTTGAACATACTAATTTAGCTTGTAGAACACCTTTTTGATCTTTATCCATACTTCAACCGAACTAGAATACTGTTTGTATAAAGATATAGGAAAACTGGAACCGGACTGACACTTGTGCACATCTCAGTAGTCTCAATAGGTCACCTACTAATCCACATTAGCCGAAATAAAAACCCACCGGAGTAGAAACCTTCACACTTGACCGAGCTAAAACTTCAGGGGCTAAGCCAGCATTCTCAGTTTCTAGACCGAACTCAGAAAGCTGCCCCTTGACGTTCAGCCGGAATAACAAAAACCAAAAACTAGGACCGAGCTAACCAATCATCCTGCCAAACCGAGATAAAACGCACCATGTTGAAACCGAGGTAGATCCGTAGCATCTTGTATAGCCGAAGTAAGACTGCCCTTTTCTTGCTTTGTTTTTGTAGCACGGTCGATGGTCTGTGCTTAACGCCTTGTTTCTCCACTTTGCAGACTTAGGTTGCCAGGCACTCCACTGCGCTCAACCGAGCTACTGAGCACACTCTCTCGACCGAAATAATTTATTTTAACTTATTATATAATAAAATGGGGAAGTACAGATTCCTAGTAGAAACCCCAGGGGGGCTAGCCGATTTCCGAGAGGATTACAACATCCCAGCCGATGTAAATCTGACCCTGGCAGAAAAAAATGTAGATCCCTGGAACAATGAAGGCTTTGTCCCCTTTACCATACAATCCATAGTAGAGACCGGACTACGATTCCCAGTCCAGCCGTTAATCTGTGAATACCTTAGGCAAACCAGACTTTGCCCAACCCAACTCTCCACCAACACTTATCGCATAATAATGGGCATAGACGCCCTAAACCGGCAACACGGTCTGAACCTCGGTTTAGCCGAACTATTTCACCAGTACTCAATAGGATCTAAAAACGAAGGCTGGTGCTATTATCTGAGAATATGCCGAGGTCGAGAAAAAATAATAAAAAAACACACCGGACAAAGATCTAAACGATGACGATTTCTTTTGGGTCTCTGGAAACTTTGAAGACCTTGAGGCTCAAATCCCTGGCCGAAGAATAAACTGGAAAATGGGACAACCCGGTATACATACCTCGGTCGCCTTTCTCACTTTTCTTTTTATTTCGGCGTTTTGCTAGGAACCGAACTAACAGTTGTTTACTCTTGCAGATTCAGCTTATCTCCACTCCCAGTACAACTATCCGAACCTCGATCTTCTGCGCACCGCGCTAAGAGTAAGGGAGAGAAGTTGGGCCAAACTCCTTGATTTCAAACCGGCCTACCGCTACTCCGGTCGCCGCAAAGCAAGGGTGACCGATTTTCTTCTAGAAGACCCACCAGAACCGGACCCAACCTTGCCAGAAATTGTCCTTGTCCCCTTAACAGCCCGAACAAGAGATGGCTAAGAAGAACAAAATGAGGGCCATGCTTACCGCCACCTCAAGGGCCGAAGTGCCACCAACTCAGCAAACCACTGAAGCCGTGGTAGCTCTTCCTTCGCAACAGCCATCCGCCTCACGCCGAGCTAAACGCGCCCGGACTACTGAGACCGAGCAGCGTTTGGTTGATGAGGTTGATCCCGTCCTTCCACCGAGCCCCGAACTCAACCTTCAACCGGAATCTTCCGACCGAACTACGCCAATCAACAAATGGGCTCCACCCTTCGTCTTCAACAATCGAGATATCGACGAAAGTGACTCCGTTGTTGCTGACAAGGATCACCTCCTAGCCTTCAACCTGGCCCGGGTGTTTGTCTTCCCAAAGACATGGAGCATCACAACAAACAGCTGAATACCGAGCTGAAGGCCATCCGGTCATCCACCAAGTCGATGATTTTGGTAAGCAGTACTGTTTTTTCTTTCATCAGCCTGATTTTTCCCAACTCTTAGCTCGGCTGACAAAGGAACTCTTCTTTTACAGGCCATTCAGAAGAACACCATTGCTCATGGGCAAATAATGGAACTTCGCAAAACGACGAGGCGCGCGATAAAGGACGCCGAAGCCAGGGCGGCCGAGCTGGCATCGTCCAAACAAAGGTCGGCCGAACTGGAGGCCGAGGTAGCTCGTCTGACCGGGCTGGTCACCTCGGCTGAAAATGGACAAACAGCGCGCCGTGACCGAAGTTAAAGACCAATATTTGTGGGAGATAAACAAAAAGAACGCCGAAATAACTGAGCTGAAGCAGAAGGCTGAGAACGCTTCCAAAGAAGGTTTCAAGGAAGCCGAAGCTGGCTACTCTCTGCAGTGCGAAGCTGCGAAGGATTTATTCTTCAAGAGTGGCTGGCGAAGTGCTGTGGAGAAGCTCGGTTGTGGACCCGAAACCGAGGTCTACAATGCTCCCGAGTACTTTATTCCGGCTTCGCTGAAGGAATATGCTGACGAGATCCAGAACCGGTTTCTTGGTTCATCTGATGAGGAAGATGATGATGAAGAAGAAGCAACTGAGACTCCGGCCATCCAAGAGCAAGCCGGCGCTCAATCAGCTCGGTTGGATCCAGCTGTTGGAAACGCGGCGTCCGAACTTCCAACCGAGACTACTCTAACAGCAAATGCCGGAGTAAGTGCTGACCTTGGGGCCGATCTGGATGCCGAGATAGATAACCTGTTTGATTGAACTTGTACTTTTTTTTTTTGTCTTGAACTCTGTTGTAACCGGGCTACGGCCCCACAATTGTACTTGGTTTGATCTTTAATGAAAAATTACCAACTCTTATTCCGGTTCTACATTTGCATGCTTGCACCTGAAATGAACTTTCCATGTGATCATTTGCAAACTCTGATCTCGGTTCCAGCTCTCTAACCTATTAGCCAACCACTCTTTAACCGAGGTAATTTACTTCGGCTGAAGAGTACAAGGTGTTGGTTTAATCCAGCCAACCACTCTTCAGCCGATATAACTTACTTCGGCTGAAGAGTATACAGTGTTGGTTTAATCCAGCCAACCACTCTTCAGCCGATATAACTTACTTCGGCTGAAGAGTATACAGTGTTGGTTTAATCCAGCCAACCACTCTTCAGCCATACCCATACTTCGGCTGAAGAGTACAGAGTGTTGGTTTAATCCAGCCAACCACTCTTCAGCCGATATAACTTACTTCGGCTGAAGAGTATACAGTGTTGGTTTAATCCAGCCAACCACTCTTCAGCCATACCCATACTTCGGCTGAAGAGTACAGAGTGTTGGTTTAATCCAGCCAACCACTCTTCAGCCGATATAACTTACTTCGGCTGAAGAGTACAGAGTGTTGGTTTAATCCAGCCAACCACTCTTCAGCCGATATAACTTACTTCGGCTGAAGAGTATAGACTGTTGGTTTAATCCAGCCAACCACTCTTCAGCCGATATAACTTACTTCGGCTGAAGAGTACAGAATGTTGGTTTAATCCAGCCAACCACTCTTCAGCCGATATAACTTACTTCGGCTGAAGAGTATACAGTGTTGGTTTAATCCAGCCAACGGACTCTTCAGCCGATATAACTTACTTCGGCTGAAGAGTATACAGTGTTGGTTTAATCCAGCCAACCTCTAAGTTGGTTTTTCCAGCCAACTTAGAATAAAGTGTTTGGTTATTCCGGCCAAACACTCTTCAGCCGATATAACTTACTTCGGCTGAAGAGTATAGAATGTTGGTTTAATCCAGCCAACCACTCTTCAGCCGATATAACTTACTTCGGCTGAA
>JAXFYN010000189.1:25244-84660 GCA_036172215.1 Camellia granthamiana
CTTCGCTGAAGAGTATAGACTGTTGGTTTAATCCAGCCAACCACTCTTCAGCCGATATAACTTACTTCGGCTGAAGAGTACAGAATGTTGGTTTAAATCCAGCCAACCACTCTTCAGCCGATATAACTTACTTCGGCTGAAGAGTATACAGTGTTGGTTTAATCCAGCCAACGACTCTTCAGCCGATATAACTTACTTCGGCTGAAGAGTATACAGTGTTGGTTTAATCCAGCCAACCTCTAAGTTGGTTTTTCCAGCCAACTTAGAATAAAGTGTTTGGTTATTTCCGGCCAAACACTCTTCAGCCGATATAACTTACTTCGGCTGAAGAGTATAGAATGTTGGTTTAATCCAGCCAACCACTCTTCAGCCGATATAACTTACTTCGGTGAGAGTACAGAATGTTGGTTTAATCCAGCCAACTACTCTTCAGCCGATATAACTTACTTCGGCTGAAGAGTATACAGTGTTGGTTTAATCCAGCCAACCTCTAAGTTGGTTTTTCCAGCCAACTTAGAATAAAGTGTTTGGTTATTCCGGCCAAACGTCCTGCAGCCTGGATCCTTATCCTGGGCTTAGGAAGGGTGTTGGTTTTAATCCAGCCAACCACTCTTCAGCCATGCCCATACTTCGGCTGAAGAGTATAAAGTGTTGTTTAATCCAGCCAACCTCTAAGTTGGTTTTTTCCAGCCAACTTAGAATATAGTGTTTACACTGCTCTTATCTTATCAAAACTATCTTTTACAGAAAAAACAACCATGCTGAAAAGAAACGACTTGTTTATTGAGAAAGGAAAAAATTACACGTTCGTGAAAGAGAAAAAAACTAAAAATAAAATAACTTAAGATTGGCAGTGTTCCATGGCCTTGGGATTGCTTTGCCGTCCTTGTCTTCCAAGTGGTATGCCCCTTTGCCTGCTAAGCCGACCACTTTGTAGGTCCTTCCCAATTCGGTCCCAACTTGCCATCTCCTGGAACTAGGGTGTTTCCCATCACTTTGCGAAGTACCCAATCGCCGATCTTGAACTGTCTTGGATGCACTGTTTTGTTATACTTCTAGACAACTCTTGTTGATAGGAGGCGATGTGAACCAAAGCTCTGTCTCTCCTTTCTTCCGCAAGATCAAGTTCCAATGCTATTGCTTCGGCGTTTTAAGTCTGGATCAAAGTTTTCACTCTGAATTGTGGGGAGACCGACTTCTAATGGGATGACTGCTTCCATGCCATAAGCTAAGGAAAAGGTGTTTCTCCTGTCGATCGCCGAGGCGTGGTGCGGGTAAGCCCATAAAACATGAGGGAGTTCTTCTGCCCACTTGCCTTTAGCCTTCTCTAGTCTTTCTTCAGTCCATCCAAGACTACCTTGTTGAAGCTCTTGCTTGTCCATTCGCTTGGGGATACGCCGGTGTAGAATTGTAAAATTCTATCTTGTACTCCTCACAAAAGCCTCTGAAATTCTGCCATCGAACTGCGTGCCGTTGTCTGAGATCAGTGCTTTTGGTATGCCGAAGCGAATAATGATGTTTCTGCCAGACAAACTTCTTCACATCTTTTTCCTTGATTGATGCCAAGGCTTCTGCTTCTACCCACTTTGTGAAGTAGTCTGTTGCCGCTAGAAAGAACTTCCTGTTGCCTGGTGCTGTTGGGAGTGGTCCCACTATGTCAAGCCCCACATTGCGAAAGGCCATGGACTAGTGAGAGGTAGAAGTTCTCTGGCAGTTGGTGTACTTTGATGCGCAACTTCTGACACTTTTCACATTTTTTAACATACTTCTCTGAATCCGCTTGCATGTACGGCCACCAGTATCCTTGTGAAATAGCTCGGTATGCCAATGATCGTCTCCTTGATGGCTGCCGCATACACCCTCATGTATTCGAACAGGAATGCTTCCACTTTGCTGGGGTGCACACACTTTAAGTAGGTCCTGTGAACGACTTCTTGTATAATGCCAAGGATGGAGAGAGCCAAATCGCTGCGACTTTGCTCTGATTTTGTTGGCTTCCTTCTTGTCTTCTGGTAAGGTGCCGTCTTTCAGGAACGAGATAATAGGGTCCATCCAAGAAGGACCTAGATCGGTGCAGTATACTTCTCCTGCTTCTGGGTCTTCAATACTTGGTCTAGGGCAGATAGTCGATCAACAGAGGATGTGGATGGAGGTATCCGCCATTGAAGCGAAACCTGCTAGTTCGTCTGCTCTGCTATTCTCCTCCCTGCCAATCTGTTCTATCCTCACCACTTCGAACTTCTTGATCTCGGTTCTGACTAGCTCTTGGTACTTAGCCATTCTGTCATCCTTTGCTTCGTAATCGCCAGAAATTTGATTTACTACCAACTGTGAGTCGCTGTAGACCATAAGTTCGGTGGCCTTCATGTAGGCTGCTGATTTGAGTCCTGCAAGAAGCGCTTCGTACTCCGCTTCATTGTTTGATGCTGGGAAGCCAAGGTTAATTGCCTGCTCCACTACCAGGCCGTCTGGAGAGATGAGGACTATGCCAAGTCCTGCTCCATGTCGATTGGATGCTCCATCCACAAAAAGCTTCCACATCTCCCCAACGAACAACTTCCAACAAGTGGAGGGATCGGATGATGCCTTGGGGTCTTCCATGCTGCTGATTTCGCCATCTAAGTCCAGGCCTGCTGCCTGCCCCTTGTCATCTTGTTGCACCAAGTTTTTCATCGTTGGCGAGTCTGGACTTGGTATAGCGTGGTTTACTTCTTCCTTGTTTGTATTACTCCGGTCTGCCTTAGGACTTGGTTGAGTAACCAATACCAGGGGTTGCGTTATTCCGACGTTCAACTTCTGTCCCTAGTTCGGTTGAGTCAGTCAGGTCGACTGGGCAGATGTTGGACTCCTTCTGCACGGACTAACACCGCGCTGACTGCGTGCTGTGAGACTGCCAGGTACAGGAAGAGTTCTTCTCCAGGAATTGGTGTTACAAGTAGTGGTGGAGAAGACATGTATTCCTTCAAGCTTTCCAGAGCTCGGTCACATTCTTCGTCCCACTGAAACTTGGCCTTGAGTGCATGAAAAAAGGGTCGTAGCCTATCTGACGATCGGCTAATGAACCGATTGAGCGCGGCTGCCATTCCGGTGAGATGCTGCACTTCTTTCACTGAGTTTGGTCTCTCCAGATCTTGTATTGCCTTGATCTGAGATGGGTCTGCTTCTATACCTCGGTTGGTCACCAGGAAGCCTAAGAATTTGCCTGATCCTACTCCGAAAGCACACTTCGACGCATTGAGGCGTAACTTATGCTTCTTCAGGATCTCAAACATCTTACTTAGGTCCTTCAGGTGGTCATTCTCATCCTTGCTCTTGACCACCATATCATCGATGTATGCCTCCATTGTTTTGCCTAACAACGGCTCAAACATCTTGGTAACCATTCTCTGGAATGTCGCCCCTGCATTCTTTAGGCCAAAGGGCATGACCTTGTAGCAGTAGAGTCCCCTTGGCGTGGTGAAAGATGTGACCTCCTGGTCCGGTTCATGCATTGCGATCTGGTGGTAGCCTCTGTATGCATCCAAGAAACTTAGTCGGTTGTGCCCCGCAGTTAGGTCTACCAGTTGATCAATCCGTGGTAGAGGAAAGCTATCTTTAGGGCATGCTTTGTTGACAGTTTTATAGTCGACGCAGACGCGCCACTTGCCATTCTTCTTTGGCACGACGACTGTGTTGGAGATCCATCTGGGGTAGTGCACCTCTCTGATTGCCCCTGCTTCCAACAAGTTTCCCACTTCTTCCGCCACTATCTCGGCGTGGTGGAGTGCCGATCTGCGGGTGCGCTGAATGATTGGCCTGGCTGATGGGTGGACATTGAGTTGGTGGCAGATGAAGTTGGGATCAATGCCTGGCATGTCGTATGGAGTCCAGGCAAACACTTCGATGTTAGAGGTCAAAAATTCCAAGACCTCTAACCTCTCAGTGCCGGACAACGACGAACCAAGCAGAAAGAACTTATCCGGGTTCTTTTCATCTATTCTGACTTCCACCAAGTCGTCCACTGCTTTCTGGCTTGCTGCTTTGCCGACGTCTGCGAATAGTTCATTACTCTCCGGTTCTTCGACCGAATGAACATACCCCTTTGCGGCGCGGCTTCCATTCACTGTGACAAAACATTGCTTGGACATGATTTGGTCTCCGTAGACTTCCTCTATTATTCCGGTGTCGCTTGGGAACCGCATCACTTGGTGGTAGGATGACGCCACCGAGCGCATGGCGTGCAGCCATGTTCTGCCCAGGATGATGTTATAGGTGGATGGGACCTTTAACACCCAGAACTCTACTTGCTTCGTCACACTCCCTGCTTTGACTGGAAGGATGATCTTGCCAACTGGCCATTCTGGCATCGAGTTAAATCCAATCAAAGGTGACACTGCAGGTGCTAAGTCTTTATCTTGCAACTTCAATTGTTTGAACGTCTCATAATACATGATTTCGCACGAACTACCCTGGTCAATCAGAATCCGCTTGACGTCAAAATCCTTGACTCGGAGAGTGACGACCAGGGCATCATTGTGGGGGCAATATATTCTGTCCAAGTCTTTATCCGAAAAAGACATAACATTTGTGGCCTCTGTCCTTCCCTTCTTGACGACAGGTTGGGCACTTAGTACCTCCCTCAAGTGCTCAGCCTTTTTGATTGAACCTTTGAGCTCACATACACGCTCAGGCTCGAAAACTCCATGTATCACATTGATAATGCCTTGAGGTGGAGCGTCGATTGGCACTCCGTTGGGGTTATTACGGTCCTGGGGGGCTGGCTGTGCCCCTCCTTCAATGTATTTGTCCAAGTGGCCTGCCGCCACCAACTCCTCCAAATGCTACCTCAACGGGTTGCAGTTCTCAGTTCGGTGCCCCTTTTCTTTGTGGAAAGTGCACCGTGATCTATCGTCATAGTCCTTCTGTGCCTCGCCTAACTTGGCTGGCCACTTGACGAAAGGTTCGTCTCGAATTTCGCTAAGTATTCGGTAGATCGGCTTCTTGAAGACCGTGGTAATGGCAGTGCGGACTCTCAACCACCTCTCGTCTCGGTCTTCTTCGTTGTCGCGTCTTCCACGCCCATTTTTGTTCGGCCGATTTACCGCATTGACCTTCGCTGAGGCCTTCTTTTCTGGTGCTGCGGCCGTGCCAGACTTTGCTTTGGCACGGGCGCCATCCTCTTCCACCCTGATGTGCTGATGCACTCTTTCCATCAGGGCTTCCATGGTAAGAGGTGGCGTCATGGTGATAGAATCCCTCAGTCTGTTCCCAACTGGGAGTCCTCTCTTGTATTGCGCAATGGCGAGATTGGTTGGGCAGTCCCCAATCTGGTTGAATGTCTCCCAATAACGGCTGTTATATGACCTCAGGGTCTCTTTTTCGCCCATGTCGATGGAGAGGAGCTGGTCGATCTCCACCGGAGTCTTAGTGTTTGTTCTGAATCTTGTGACAAATGCTTCTGCCAATTGCGCCCAGGAGGCTATGCTGCCCTCTGGGAGTTTCTCAAACCAAGTCAAGCCCAGGTCACCAAGGCTTGAGGGGAACAAGATGCACATTAAGGCCTCGTTCCGCCGGTATACAGCCATGACCTGGCGGAAGTGGCTTAAGTGCAAGTAAGGGTCCGTCTTCCCCTCGTATGTGGTGAACTTCGGCTGTAGAAAGCCTGACGGTAAAGGCGCGTTCTCAATTGCGGGGACGAACGGTGAGGTTTGCAGCCTCGCCAATACTTTGTCCGTTGGTTCGTAGGCCGGGCGCGGTTGTGGCATTCCAACCTCGACGCTTCCATGCGTCCGAGGAGCCAACCGCTGTAAGGCCGAAACTCTATGTGGATCACGCGCCCTGGCATCCTCCCTGCGTCGCGCCTTTTCTTCTAGCACGGTTCGTAGGTCGGATGACCTGGGTAACTCCGTTTGTCTGGACCTTGTTTGGTGCGTATGCGAAGGCCGGTATGTGCTTCCTTCCGTGTAAGACCTTTCAGATCTCGCCCTGTCAGACCTGGAGTGACGAGTTCTGGAAGACCTTGATTGCGTATCGCCTGTCCTGAGGCTTCTCTCTTCTGCCTGGGAGGGTGTAGAATTCCTACTACGACCCTCTGAGTGACGAGGGGGCGTCTTGTTTGTGCGCCCCTCTCCTGTCGCCACTTCTTTTCCTTTCACCTGGCGTTTGAGAGATTCCATGTCTGCCGCCATCCGCCGTATCAACTCGTCCTGTGCTTTGACGCGATCCTCCAAGGCCTGAGGATCAACCCTGCGCCTTTGCCTTTCTGGGGTTTGCGAATGAGAGAGATGAGGGCTGCTATTCCTCCTTCGTCCCCTTGCATCCCTCCTGGAATTTTGCCTTTGTGGTTCCAGGTTCGCCATGGGAGGGACCAAAGGTAGGCCTTCGCGCCTTGCACCTCCGTCTGGAGTTTGTCCGTCAATGGCGGACTGCGGCAGTTCTTCATTGTTGGCCATCGAATTTTGAGAGAAAAACACTTGATCAAGAGGTTGTTCTTGTCTGTTCTTCCCACAGACGGCGCCAATTGTACGGGAAAGAGATTCACCTTCACGTATAATCCTGTTGATCAAGCCTGTGTTCTTCTCCGCGTCGTCGTTCTGTCACCTGAAAACTCAAACTTGGGCTGGCCGGCGGGTGTGTGCCGGAAAACCCCTCCGATGCCTAAGTCAGTAAGCAAGACAAACAGGCAAAAGCTCAATGTAGTCAGGGAACAAAAATTGCATTACCTCTTCATAGGTTTCGCGTGGCACAATCCTAGTAGGACTCTAACTCCTCCATGTAGAGTCCTCCTAGGATTCAAATCCATGGAAGATAATGCTTATCCTCCAACACCCCCCTCACTGCTTAAACCAAGTGAGATGGTCTTTCTATGGCCGAACTCCAAACGACCGGAGTACCTGTTAGTTCGGCCCTTACTATACTCTCCCTTACCTCGGCTTTCCCATGCTAAGACCGAGCTATCCATAAGGGAGTTAAGGCGAACTACTTTCAGAACTAAGGTTACCTCGGTTTACACATGCTCCGACCGAAGTAACCGCTTTAGACCGAGCTACCCATAATACATTCTCAACCGGAGTATACCAACCAGACCTCACTTCGGCCGGACTAACCACCATGGCTACGACCGGACTAACATCAAAGCATCTTATTTAGACCGGTCTACCGCCACTTCGGACCGGAATAACTCTACTCCCTTCTGGGACCGGAGTCACCCTACCTCTCTTTCGGACCGGAGTAATTCTACTTCTCCTTCGAATTGGGCTTATCTCGGCCCAACACCTAGCTCGGCCCAATTTATTAATATAAATTACCCTCTCAGACCTAAAACACATTGTTTGGTTTTCGAATGGTAAAATTATTTTTTAGTTTTTGTTTTTCGTGATTTTTGTATTTAGTGTTTTTTTTATTTATTTTTATTTTTAATACACTTAGTCTAGACGTAGCTAAAAAGTATTTTTAAAAAAATGTGAAGAAATTTGAAAAAGGCATACTAAAAATAAAAATAAAAGAAAAGAAAAAATAGCACATTTTCATACTTTTTGTTTTTTAGTGAAATTTTTCGGTTTTCTCATAAATATTAAAATTTTAAATACATTTATATTAAGTACATCAAAATAAATAAAATTTTAATCCAAATAGAAAAAAATTAAAAATAAATGAAGACACGGAAACTGATGTGAAATTTTCTCAAACTTATTATTATTTGAAGGCATTTGTTATTCCCCAACTTTTAGAATTTTCAAATATATATATTTTTTTCTTGTCATTTTCATCAACAAATTTAAAATTCAAACATAGAAATTAAAATTAAATCTTCAAAAATATGCCCTCCCTTCCTTAGTCATTGGGCATATTAATTCCATGTTGTTCATTCAAAAGGATAAGTCTCATAAAATTATGAAGTCATTAATAGGTGTCCATTAATGGCTGTAAGGGGTTTGAGGACAATAATGTAATGTTGAATCACCAAAAACTCCAAGCAACTCAAAGTTCTTCTTTGTTTTTAATCTTTCCTCAACACACTTACAAAACATATATTTATTTTGGATCAATATCCGGTTGTAATGACTGACTAATTTGAGAGATCAATTCCACCGTAGTGGACAGTGGGATTAAAGGAAGAAGACCCACTCTCTTGCTTATGTGTCATCTCTTTATTGACTGGTTATAAATCTGGTGTTTATATTGGTCAATCATAAATAATTTTAGTCTCTTGCTTAAATTGCTATCTTTATAGTTTGCATTTATTGAGAGAAAATTATACTAATACGTCTTAAATTTGGAGATTTAAAAGATTGAATTTGAATATTTTAAAGGTTTGGAATCAGTAGGAATTCCAATGATGTGTTAAAAATACCAAGCAAAATGGAATGGACAACTTGAGATTGACAAGCTGAGAGTTAGCAAAACTCCTACAACAATTCAAAGAGAATATCCAAAGCTTTCATGAAGAATGTGTTACACCTTAAAAATCGGGAACATCACAAAATATATTAACAAAAATAAATACAAAATTTATCTAAGGTTACAAGAGAAGGAAACATCACTAATAAGTCATTTGGTTAATAACAAAGTAAGATCCTAGGAAAGTCCGAGGAGTCAATACAGCCTGTAACGCCCTGAAATAAATACAACCTATCTACAACATCAATAAGTAACAAAATGATAAAGTAATTATCTTCCATTTGTTTTCAATTAAGTTTTTCAAAAGAGTAACATATGCTGATATACATTCACAAGCTTATCCTTGAATCTATAGCATATGTTACATAATAAAGAAATAGAATGAAAGTTAAACAAATAAGAAATGCCGTAAAGGCTTACAACTTTCCAATATGGTGCTTGGTTACAACAAAAGTGGATTTAAGTCTAATACAGTTAAAGGCCCTTGGCTTGAACAAAACATATACAATAATCAACAAAACAAAATGAAGCTCTTACTCCAAGTTCTCCCAAGCTGTTGCCTTGGCGGAGGTATATCGTTAGCACCTGAAATGTTTTTCCCACATAGGGTGAGCCAAAACCCAATAGAAATAATCCAACACAATATATGAATCTTAACAAAGATATAAGGTTAATGCATATACAATACTTGTGCCAAAACATTTCATATCTCTTTCCAAAATCATACAATGCCAGGTTAATATCAAAATTCAAAAATCATCTCCTTTACCATAGAAAACAGGGTAGTAATCACACCTTGGAAATCTCAAAACAATTCCAACCTTTCACGGAAATTTCGTCAGTAGGAAACCGTAAATCGGCACCCATGTAAACGTAGGCTCTACAAGCACTACTATTATCATTTCACGGAAATTTTGTCTGTGGGATCGGCACCCATCACTACTACTACATAAAAAAGAGAGAGTTAAAGATCACACTTTAATAAATGAAAGTATCTCATTTTTATTAAAAGTGTGATAAAAAAAATTAGATTGATATTTTAGTCATACTTGATTTAATTAAGTGTGATAATATTTATTTTTTATGTCAATTTTTAATTAAGTGTGATTATATATATATTTAATTAAGTGTGATTATATTTATTTGTCTATATATATAGTATTCACAGTGGAAACAAAAACAAATCAAACCGTCTCTCTCCCCGTCTTCCCCTCTCACCACTCACTTAGCAATAGCTAGGGTTTATTATCTTTCTCACCCCTGTAGAAACCCTAATGTTTAAACTCCCATCCCCAACAACAGCAATCACCATCAGTGTTGGATCTGCCATCACCAATCCGCCTCTGTTGCCCGTAGTGCAGCACCTCCTTTTGCCGCAGAACCACCACCTCAGTGCTAGGGATGGCAGATCTTGAAGGATGACCAAACCCCAGAGAGCTACGGGTAATTCAATCGATTCTCACCAAACTCATTTTTTACATATGTGAATGTAGATATAGGTATTAGCATTGGAATTTGAGTTAATTTTGTTGGAATTAGCTGAATCTACGAGTCTGGGTGTTGAAATTTCTAGATTCATTTTCAGCTTGTATGAAAAGATTGTGGAGGGAATTAGAGTTTAGCACTTAAACAATCTCCTTTATTAAGAAAGAGATAATGATAGGACTTCTATAAAGGTACTTTAGTTGAACTTTATTTTTTGTGTGATTTTTGTTGGGTCTTGCTTTTCCAGTTACTTCCACTATTAATATTGGCTAAAGTTTTGTTTTTCTGTAATCATTTGATGGCCAAGAAGATAAAATGAAAGAAAAGAAGAAATTGGAAATTTACAATGGTTTCTCAACAATTATAGAAGAATTTGTGTTTGGTGTGTTTTGTTTTGTTTTTGAAGTTTACTTGTGTTGTGATCAACCAAGAAGCATGTGTGTGCTGTGTTGTTGGTTAAATGATTGAAGAGAAGAGTGAGAATTATACCTTCGAGTAAGATAGTTTTTTTTAGTCTAGTTTAATATTCCCTTCTAGTTCATGAATTATATTGCTCAATATTTTGAAGCGTTTAATTTTATTCGTATGGCGTGAAGGTTTCAAGAAGATATCGAAAAAGAGGTGTGGCTATATTTGTGTCAATTGTGGGCTGATAAGACGTACCAGGTAATGTTACAGACAAATATCTGTCATATTTTGAAATTTAGTTTGATTAGATTATGTAGCTTATACAAACAGTAAGTAATCAAATGAATGAATCGTTATGGAGTTTAGAATATATCTCATCATTGAAGGTAACTGTGACTTGATTTTTCTGGTTGGTGATTCCTTGTGGTTGGCAATTGGTTGATGCTTTGGGCATTGTGGGGATGGTTAGATAAAAAATTACCGTATATTAATTTAGAGCAACATACTATATTTGTATACCATAAAATGCCATTCCTTATGGAAAATTCATTTTCTTTCCATTTTTCTCAGTTTTCTCAGAAAACAAACAACAATTATGCACCAGTATATAACTCAATTTAAGATAGCTTCTAAAACTTGAATATCAAAGCCCAAATATGACATCAATCAAAAATATTAATTTTTTATGAAGCATATAGTGATTATATTATACCTACGTACTCCAATTTTGCATAAACCCACAAAATGACTGCAAATAAACAGTATTCAAGAACATAAATTTAGAGGAACAGACTATATTTTTACAGTCTTTTGTTGGGTTTCTTTCATTGTTGTTGGTATAGCCTTTTGCTTTTGTGCTCTTACTAGTTCAATGGTTTGTTCTGGAAGTAATGGACTTAAGCTTAGTTTTTCTTTAGTTCTGCCATACAATTTACTAGAAATATTGTACATAATGTTTATGCACAATGCAAATAGAAATTATGTGAGTTGAAGTGTATGCTTATATGCTCACAAGTTATAGTGCCCTCTCTTTGTATTTGTTGTTTATTCCCTGTCTGTTTCATCTAGTGCTAACTCAATTCTTTCAGTTTTGTTTATCTTTAATCTAATTCCTAGTTATTCTATAATCTAATTCCTTTAACATTTGGAATTTATTTTTATTAAGTTATGGCATCATCTGATAAGCCAGAGATAGTTGAAAGTATTGATCAATTCATCCATTTCAATTGCTTCTATTAGTTGTTTTTGTGTTCTTGCACTGATTCTGAATCTGGGTTGCCTTCACTTCTCTAATAAATCCATTTCAGGTGTGATTTCTTTCAATTTTCAGTTCAATACATAACCCATATGCCATCTTTATACTTCTTTGCTTCAATCCATACTTCTATCTGCAAATTTTCAAGTTATATGGCCACGATTTGAACTTGATATGTGATTTGTTTGATTTTTGTTCTCTTCATGTTATTTATTTGCAAATTCATTTTTCAACATATGTATATACGGAGATTTATATGGATCTGTGTGTATATGCTGATAATGAAGAGATTTATGTGTGTTTTCTTTTATGCACTAAAATAATTAATTTAGGTGTTCATTTTCTCAATTCTGATCTTTTTTGGGTTTGTTCATATATTACGCTTTTTCACTTTTGATAATTTCTCATGATTTGGTTTTAATACTTCATTTTTTAAATATTAAAAATTAAAAATTTGCTCTTGGTTGGTCTCTGCCATAGTGAAATTGAAGCTCATTCCATTGCCATTTTCTCTTGTATTTTACTGATTTGGATCTCAAAGTGGGGTTTTATTGATTTTGTTTTGCCTCACTGAGTTGGGTAATGTGAATTTTCTCTGCATGCTTTTTCATCTTCATAGATTGTTTTCTTACTCCATCCCATTTTTCTGTTGTGTTTTTATTTCCTTTCTATTAAACCAGATTGCAGAATAAAGAAATAAGTAATTATCTATTGTAAGACTGGAACAATCTCTACAAATAGTTAGTTTATTCATATGTTTCTAGTGGTTTTTGAATTAATTTGTGTTTTCCTTTTTCAGGGCAGAAATTTCTTGGAGAGATGCAAAATATAGTCAAAGAATTTAAGAAATTAGTTATTTATTTATTTATTTTTTAAAGTTATATCATTTTTTAATATATGTAAGCACAGTTTAAAACTTTTTATTTAATTTCTTTGTATATACTTTTGAACATATTTAACTTTCATTTATGAAATATATAACGTTATTACATTCAATATGTGGTTGTGATTCAAAGTATAGTATTTAGTGTGTATTACATTCTTGAAATGTGCATACGAAAATAATATTGATTATTCTTCAAATATGTCGAACCCTTTTTTTTATCATACGCATTAACTGTGATGAGAAATACATATAACGTGTGATCTTATCTCATTATTAATCACAGGTTTTATTAGATATTGTCACACTTAAAAGATGTGATCTAAATGTTATTAATCACACTTAAAATATGTGATCTAAATGTTTATTAACACATGTTTTATTAGTTTTTAATCACACGTAAAAGATGTGATTTAAATGTTATTAAGCACACTTAAAAGATGTGATTAAAAATGACCATTTTTAATTACTCCCACATATCACACTTTGACAAAACTTAAAAAGTGTGATTAAATAACATAGATCACACACAAAAAAAAATGTGAACTTTATCTATTTTTGTAGTAGTGCATATATACGGGTGGATTTTTGGACTTCCACCATGGACACTTAGACCAACTTATTTTAACATGACAACAATTATTTTTCAAATTCATCAATTTTTCTCAAAACGATAAACATTTCCGATGTGTAAGTGTAAGATAATGCTTAATGCAAATGAATGAGGAAATAGTTTCAATTCTCATAATTCTCATGCAATTTCTACAACAATTATAACTATCCTCTACCGATAGCCTAAAATAGTTATTTCTAAACAGATAAGCAATTATCAACTAAAATAAACTTTCCAAATTTCAAGATGTGAGTGATAATATATATCAAACTTCACTATCCTTATTAATATCAATCCAATTTCACAATTTCAACATCAATTCCATTATTTATACAAAAGCAACATTTAAGACATTTAGGGCAAAACCCCTTTTCTCTTTATGAATGATTGCTAGGGATAAAAACACACTATTTTATCAGCACTCATCATCATTTACAATTCCCAAACCATTTCCAAGAATCCATTTGAAAACCCCTCTTTGAATTTTTACCCTAAAACCCTAGATTTGTCCCAAAACTTTCCAAATCACAATATTGTTTAGAAATAATAAATAACTAAGTTAAAACTCATAAAAAGTGCGAAGAATCCCTACCTGAAACTTAGAAGACGAGAGAGAAAGTGAAGGAAACTCAAAGACGCCAAAAATCAACTTTGCTCCGATTAGAACGAAGCCCTCGACATGTTCTACCTTTATAACAAAGGGACACAGGTGAAGAACTTGACGGATCTAGGTGTATTTGTAGAGAGAAGTAGAGTTTTAGAGAGAGGGAGAGTGAAGTGAAGTGAAAAAAGTGACTATGAAAAGTGACTTTGTGAACTGATATACACGTATTGAGCACAAGAAGTCTCGCTCGAGCGACCATACACAATAAGTTGCATCGCTCGAGCGCAAGAAGCTTCGCTTGAGCGAGGAATACCAACTCCCAGAAGTTTTACAGACAGAGAACCATCGCTCGAGCACAAGAAGGCTCGCTCGAACACAAGAAATACCGCTAGAGGGAAAAATGCCAACTCCCAGTATCTCTGTAAACTTGCAAAAATACTGGAAGTTCACTTGGACTGCTCAAGTGCAAGAAGTGTCACTCGAGCGAAGAAGCAAAATTTTGGGCAATAATAGATTGAAAAACAAGCTACTAATCTGTTCCAAATGCGACCAACACATCCTAATAGCCAAACTCAAAGAGAAATAAGGGAAACTAAGGCATGAACAGCTATATAAGACAATGAAACCTGGTTCCAAAACATCAAATGGTTCGGGTCCAAACCAGAATCGCTATAATCTCCCCCTCAAGGAATTTCGTACCCGAAATTTTAAATTAGACATAAAATCATGTTTAAACCAATTACAACAATGATAGTGATTCAAATTCATCAGCATCACCCATCCATCGGTCATCTATTTTCATCAACATGATAAGCGAGTTTTAATGCTGAATACACAATTCACATTTTCAAAACATATAATGTTTTTATTACAATAACATAACAAAGTTTTCAATACAATGTCAAACATCGAAAAATAGTTCCAGATACTTCTCACAGACTTCCATCTGATGCTTACAAGTGGCTTCCTCAACCACGTGGTATCTCCACAACACTTTCACCAAAGGAATAATTTTGCCTCGCAAGATTTGATCTCGAGTGTCGAAAACTCTAACTAGTCTCTCCTCATATAAGGCATCCTTGTCTACCTCTAATGCAGTCTAATCTAACACGTGTGAATGATCAGATTCATACTTCTGAAGCATACAGATATGGAACATGTCGTGAACCCCTGAAAGCTATGGCGACAAGGCCAAATGGTAAGCTATCTCCCCAATCCGTTCCAGGATCTCAAAAGACCAAATAAATCTAGGAGACAACTTCCCACTCTTCCCAAACCTCGTCAAACCTCTCCTAAGTGATACCTTCAAGAAGACAGGATCTCCTACCTCAAAGGATAACGGTCTCCTCCTACGGTCGGCATAGCTCTTATGATGACTTTGAGCTGTAACCAACCTCTTACGGATAAGTGTAACTTTCTCCGTTGTTTTCCGGACTAACTCTGGACCTATCATAGGTGCATCACCCACCTCGGCCCAACACACGAGAGATCTACACGGTCAGTTATACAAGGCCTCAAACGGTGTCATACCAATACTTGACTGGAAACTGTTGTTATAGGCAAACTCCACTAAATGCAAGTGTTTTTCCCATGACCCCTTAAAGTCAAGAACACAACCTCAAAGTATATCCTCTAGGATCTAAATATTACACTTTGACTGCCTGTCAATTTGATGGTGATAGGCGGTACTAAAAGTCAACCTAGTGCCTAAGGCATTCTGCAAGCTCTACCACAACCGAGCCGTAAAACACGGATCTATATCTAAAACAATAGTCACAGGAACCCCATAAAGTTGAACTATGTCCTTAATGTAGAGCTCGGCTAAATAATCTATAGAGTCACTCGCGCGTATGGGTACAAAGTGCGCCGACTTGGTTAATTGGTCAACTACCACCCAAATGGTGTTATTATCCCGTTGAGTCCTCGAAAGACCCACAACAAAGTCCATTATGACATACTCCTACTTCCACTTGGCTATAGGCAAGGGTTGCAGCAAACTCGTTGACCTCTGATGCTCGGCCTTCACTTGTTGACAAGTAAGGCATCTCGATACAAACATGGCTACATCCTTCTTCATCCCCTTCCACTAAACACTACAAAAATTTCAGTTTTTTGCGATGGCAAAATGCCGTCGTAAATACTCAAAATGCTGTCTCAAAAACTTTTTTGCGACAGCAACTGACTTTTAGCGATGGCAAGTGGGGGGTCACAACAAAGGGCATTGCTAAAAGGTTTTAGCTACGGCACAATGTTGTCGCCTTTTTTTTTGAGACAGCAAAGTTGCCTTTTTGCGACAAAATTCTATTGTCAGCATTAATATGTAAAAATCTGAGATTTTTTTGAGACGGCACTGTGTTGCCGTGACTAAAAGTGTTATTTGCGACGGCAAAAAATGCCGTCGCGAAAATGTTTTTATTGCGACGGGATACCTGCCATCGCTAAAAGATTATTTGAGAGAGCACGACATGCCGTGGCTAAAAGATTTTTTGCGGCGGCAAAGAATACTATCGCGAAAGGTTTTTGTTTCAACTTTGTCAATATCTTCTGCGACGGCATTGCCTACGTCGCAAAAAAAATCTGGTTCTATTTTTTTTTTGAGACGGTGTGGTGCTGTGTCAAAAAAAAAAAAAAAATTGCAATAAAATTATTAAAAATATGAAAATTACCTGTATTAAATGAAAAATAACTGAAAAAGAAACCAATAATTACATAATAATATAAAAATTTCAGTATAAAAATAACAATTCATCCATAATAAAAATATTCTTGCTTTCATAACAACACATCAGCAAAATTATCCCACTACATAATATTGTATAATACATATGAAATGTTTAAATACACAATGTTGTTCACAATTCAAAATAATGTAAATCAAAAACAAAAGTTTCCCTCATGGATTCTTCCATGGGTAACAAAAACAAAAATTAGTCGCAATCTTTACACGCCTGCATTCCACAAGAAGCAAACTGCTACTCGGGAAATATCTGAAAACAAAAAATAAAAATAATTAATGACAATATAATTATGTGTTAATATTTTAATTACAAAAAACATAAAAAATTAACTACTATATAATTACAAAGATAATTAAGTAAATAATTTTGGTTAGACAAAAATACGGCTCTAACTCCCAAACCGGGAACCCGATTGGAGTCCTGTTCTCTCCCACAAGTCTCTCGTGCCTAGGCGGTTGTGTGTGCCAAGTTTCGTGCTAAACCGACGCCGTTTGGTGATTTTGGAGCGTCAACACCTCGAATTCAAATTTCTTAAGGAACTAGTTTGCCCCGATTCGAGCCCTGTCTTCTCCCACAAGTCTCTCGTGCCTAGGCGGTCGTGTGTGCCAAGTTTCGTGCTAATCTGACCCCGTTTGGTGATTTTGGGGCGTCAACACCTCAAATTCAAGTTTCTTAAGGAACTAATTTGCCTAGAGTGAAATCCAGCTCTAACTCCCAAACTGGGAATCCGATTGGAGTCCCGTCTTCTCCCACAAGTGTCTCGTGCCTAGGCGGTCGTGTTTGCCAAGTTTCGTGCTAAACTGACGCCGTTTGGTGATTTTGGGGCGAAAACACCTTGAATTCAAATTTTTTAAGGAACTAGTTTGCCTAGACCGAAATCCCACTTTAACTCCCAAACCGGGAACTCGATTCGAGCCCCGTCTTCCGGCACAAGTCTCTCGTGCCTAGGCGGTCGTTTGTATAAAGTTTCGTGCTAATCCGATGCCGTTTGGAGATTTTGGGGCGTCAACACCTAGAATTCAAATTTCTTAATGAACTAGTTTGCCTAGAACGAAATCTGGCTCTAACTTCCAAACCGGGAACCAGATTGGAGTCCCGTCTTCTCCCATAAGTCTGTTGTGTTTAGATGGTCATGTGTGCCAAGTTTCGTGCTAAACCGATGCCGTTTGGTGATTTTGGGGCGTCAACACCTTGAATTCAAGTTTCTTAAGGAACTAGTTTGCCTAGAGTGCAATCCGGCTCTAACTCCCAACCGGGAACCCGATTCAAGTCCTATCTTCTCCCACAAGTCTCTCTTGCCTAGGCAGTCGTGTATGCCAAGTTTCGTGCAAATCTGACCCCGTTTGGTGATTTTAGGGCGTTAACACCTCGAATTCAAGTTTTTTAATGAACTAGTTTGCCTAGAGTGAAATCTGACTCTAACTCCCAAACTAGGAACCCGATTGGAGTCCCGTCTTCTCCCATAAGTCTCTCGTCCTAGGCGGTCATGTGTGCCAAGTTTCATACTAAACCAAAGCCGTTTGGTGATTTTGGGGCATCAACACCTCGAATTCAAGTTTCTTAAGGAACTAGTTTGCCTAGAGTGAAATCTGGCTTTAACTCCCAAACCGGGAACTCGATTCGAGTCCAGTCTTCTCCCACAAGTCTCTCGTGCCTAGGCGGTCGTGTGTATGAAGTTTCGTGCTAATCCGATGCCATTTGGATATTTTGGGGCGTCAAGACCTCGAATTCAAATTTCTTAATGAACCAGTTTGCCGAGACCGAAATCCGGCTCTAAATCCCAAACCGAGAATCTGATTGGAGTTCCGTCTTCTCCCACAAGTCTCTCGTGCCTAGGCGGTTGCGTGTGCCAAGTTTCGTGCTAAACCAACGATGTTTGGTGATTTTGGGGCGTCAACACCTCGAATTCAAGTTTCTTAAGGAACCAGTTTGCCTAGAGTGAAATCTGGCTCTAACTCTCAAATCGGGAACTCGATTTGAGTCCTGTTTTCTCCTACAAGTCTCTCGTGCCTAGGCGGTCGTGTGTGCCAAGTTTCATGCTAATCCGAAGTTGTATGGACATTTTGGGGCGTCAACACCTTGAATTCAAATTTCTTAATGAACTAGTTTGCCTAGACAGAAATCCGACTCTAACTCCCAAACCGGGAATCCGATTGGAGTCCCGTCTTCTCCCATAAGTCTCTCGTGCCTAGGTGTTTGTTTGTGCCAAGTTTTGTGCTAATCCGACCCCGTTTGATGATTTTGGAGCATCAGCGCCTCGAATTCAAGTTTCTTAAGGAACTAGTTTGCCTAGGGTGAAATCTGGCTCTAACTCCCAAACCGGGAACCTGATTCGAGTCCCATCTTCTTCCACAAGTCTCTCATGCATAGGCGGTCGTGTGTGCCAAGTTTCGTGCAAATCCGACCCCGTTTGGTGATTTTAGGGTGTCAACACTTCGAATTCAAGTTTTTTAATGAACTAGTTTGCCTATAGTGAAATCCAGCTCTAACTCCCAAACCGGGAACCCGATTGGAGTCACGTCTTCTCCCACAAATCTCTCGTGCCTAGGTGGTCATGGTGCCAAGTTTCATGCTAAACCAATGCCGTTTGGCGATTTTGGGGTGTCAACCCCTTGAATTCAAGTTTCTTAAGGAACTAGTTTGCCTAGAGTAAAATCTGGCTCTAACTCCCAAACCGGGAACCCGATTTGTTTCCCTTCTTCTCCCACAAGTCTCTCGTACCTAGGCGGTCGTGTGCGCCAAGTTCCGTGCTAATCTGACGCCGTTTGGTGATTTTGGGGCGTCAAGACCTCGAATTCAAATTTCTTATTGAACTAGTTTGCCTAGACCGAAATCCTGTTCTAACTCCCAAACCCGAAATCTGATTGGGGTCCCGTCTTCTTCCGTAAGTCTCTCGTTCCTAGGCGGTCGTGTGTGCCAAGTTTTGTTCTAATCCGACCCCGTTTGGTGATTTTGGGGCATCAACGCCTCGAATTCAAGTTTGTTAAAGAACTTGTTTGCCTGGAGTGAAATCTGGCTCTAACTCCCAAACCGTGAACCGGATTTGAGTCCCGTGTTCTCCCACAAGTCTGTCGTGCCTAGGCGGTTGTGTGTGCCAAGTGTCGTGCTAATCCGACGCCGTTTGGAGATTTTGGGACGTCAACACCTCGAATTCAAATTTCTTAATGAACTCGTTTGCCTAGAATGAAATCCTTCTCTAACTCCCAAACTGGGAACCCAATTGGAGTCCCATATTCTCCAACAAGTCTCTCGTGCCTAGGCAGTCATGTGTGCCAAGTTTCGTAGTAATTCGACCTCGTTTGGTGATTTTGGGGCGTCAACACCTCGAATTCAAGTTTCTTATGGAACTAGTTTTCCTAGAGTGAAATCTGGTTCTAACTCCCAAACCGGGAGCCCAATTCGAGTCCCGTCTTCTCCCACAAGTCTCTCGTGCCTAGGCGGCCGTGTGTGCCAAGTTTCGTGCTTATCCGACACCGTTTGGAGATTTTGGGGTGTCAACACCTCGAATTCAAATATCTTAATGAACTAGTTTGCCTAGACCGAAATCTGGCTCAAACTCCCAAACCGAGAATCCAATTGGAGTCCCGTCTTCTCCCACAAGTCTCTCGTGCCTAGGTAGTCGTGTGTGTCAAGTTTCGTGCTAATCTGACCCCGTTTGGTGATTTTGGGGCATCAACGCCTTGAATTCAAGTTTCTTAAGGAACTAGTTTGCCTAGAGTGAAATCTGGCTCTAACTCCCAAACCGGGAACCGGATTTGAGTCCCGTCTTCTCCCACAAGTCCATCGTGCCTAGGCGGTTGTGTGTGTCAAGTGTCGTGCTAATCTGACGCCGTTTGGAGATTTTGGGGCGTCAACACCTCAAATTCAAATTTCTTAATGAGCTAGTTTTCTTAGACCGAAATTCAACTCTAACTCCTAAATCAGGAACCCGATTGGAGTCCCGTCTTCTCCAACAAGTCTCTCGTGCCTAGGCGGTCGTGTGTGGCAAGTTTCGTGCTTATCCGATCCCGTTTGGCGATTTCGGGGCATCAATGCCTTGAATTCAAGTTTCTTAGGGAACTAGTTTGCCTAGAGTGAAATCCGGCTCTAACTCCCAAAATCGGGAACTCGATTTGAGTCCCATCTTCTCCCACAAGTCTCTCATTCCTAGGCGGTCGTGTGTGCCAGGTTTTGTGCTAATCCGACGCCGTTTAGAGATTTTGGGACGTCAACACCTCGAATTCAAATTTCTTAATGAACTCATTTGCCTAGAATGAAATCCTTCTCTAACTCCCAAACCGGGAACCCAATTGGAGTTCCATATTCTCCCACAAATCTCTCGTGTCTAGGCAGTCATGTGTGCCAAGTTTCGTAGTAATTCGACCTCATTTGGTGATTTTGGGGCGTCAACACCTCGAATTCAAGTTTCTTACGGAACTAGTTTTCCTAGAGTGAAATCTGGCTCTAACTCCCAAACCGGGAGCCCAATTCGAGTCCCGTCTTCTCCCACAAGTCTCTCGTGCCTAGGCGGTCGTGTGTGCCAAGTTTCGTGCTTATCCAACATCGTTTGGAGATTTTGGGGTGTCAACACCTCGAATTCAAATATCTTAATAAACTAGTTTGCCTAGACCGAAATCCGGCTCAAACTCCCAAACCGAGAATCCGATTGGAGTCCCATCTTCTCCCACAAGTCTCTCGTGCCTAGGTAGTCGTGTGTGCCAAGTTTCGTGCTAATCCGACCCCGTTTGGTGATTTTGGGGCATCAACGCCTTGAATTCAAGTTTCTTAAGGAACTAGTTTGCCTAGAGTGAAATCTGGCTCTAACTCCCAAACCAGAAACCCGATTTGAGTCCTGTCTTCTCCCACAAGTCTGTCATGCCTAGGCGGTTGTGTGTGCCAAGTTTCGTGCTAAACTGACTCCGTTTGGTGATTTTGGGGCGTCAACATCTCGAATTCAAATTTCTTAATGAACTAGTTTGCCTAGACCGAAATCTGGCTCTAACTTCCAAACCGGGAACCCGATTGTAGTCCCGTCTTCTCCCACAAGTCTCTTGTGCCTAGGCGGTAGTGAGTACCAAGTTTCGTGCTAAACCGACAGCGTTTGGTGATTTTGGGGCATCAATACCTCCAATTCAAATTTCTTAAGAAACTAGTTTGCCTAGACCGAAATCCAACTCTAACTCCCAAACTGGGAACTTGATTCGAGTCCTGTCTTCTCCCACAAGTCTCTCGTGCCTAGGCGGTCGTGTGTGCCAAGTTTCGTGCTAATCCGATGCCGTTTGGAGATTTTGGGCCATGAACACCTCGAATTCATGTTTCTTAAAGAACTAGTTTGCCTAGAGTGAAATCTGGCTCTAACTCCTAAACCAGGAACCCGATTCGAGTCCCATCTTCTCCCACAAGTCTCTCGCGCCTAGGCGGTCGTGTGTGCCAAGTTTCGTGCTAATTCGATGCCATTTGGAGATTTTACGGTGTTAAAACCTCGAATTGAAATTTCTTAATGAACTTGTTTGCCTAGACTGAAATCCGGCTTTAACTCCCAAACCGGGAATCTGATTGGAGTCCCGTCTTCTCCCACAAGTCTTTTGTGCCTAAGCGGTCGTGTGTGCCAAGTTTCGTGCCTAGCCTCTATCCTTTTGGGTTGTGTACAGTTAATTTATGGTTATTCTTAGCTTAGAATGCAAAGATACATTTTATACCTGATTTTCTGGTGGTGGTATATATGGATTCTCATCTCCTACAGATTCCCTAAATGCCCAGTGGCCAGTCGATGCATCAGGAACCTATGATGGTCAATACAGAGTGTGTTAATCATATTTGAATTTTATTATATATATGTACATATATGTTGTGTGAAAATTTAAGTATCAAACAATTTAATTTATGTCAAACCTGTCTGTTGGGATCCACACTCGCTTCCTGTGACACAACGGGCATCATCTTAGCTCTCACCTACTGTAAATGTATAGAGAACTTTGCTCGCATCTCCTCCCTCAACTTGTCCCTCAACTCATGCCTTAGCTCCACACGAACTTGCTGGGTGATTTGAACAATAGTCGATGGCTGGGGTGTTGACTGTGATGGCCCAACACTATCTTTATACACCGCTCTCCGAGGCACAGTTCTTCCGTATGTGCGACAATATCCATGTTCGTCATGACCTATCGACTCATGGAAAATGGCATTCCTAGCCTCCAAAGTCAGACAATCCTCAGGTAGCATGGAGAGTTGACGATTAAACTCATCCTGTATTGAATAAGACATACATGTATATGTCAAATTAAGATGGTTGACACACAAAAAAATAAAAAATAAACTTTAAATAGAATGTTAGGTGTTTTGAAACTACCAAGGTCTGGATAACCTCAGGGTCATCTGTTCTACGTGTCATAAGCCAAACATTCATCTTATCAGTAGACTCCCCCTTATTGGTCATCTAGATTTTTTTAGAAATATGAAAATTAGAATCCAAATAATTTGCAAATATACAATGTTTATTTATATACCAAAATAAAGCAATAAAATATAAACCTCATGCTGTATCTGAGCGAAAGTAGTATGCCCTGTGGTATGAGCTATGCCGTGAGCTCGCTGATTTTTAGCATTCCTAGTTGCAATTTTCTATAACAGGTTCAACAAATGTAAGTATATAAATATGATTTGTATGTTTACATATCACACATATAACTTATTTGTATACCTTAGCATCAGAAGTATGCCTATATTCCACAAGTTATTCCCACTAGCTTGGCACAATGTGGAAAGGAACATCATCCTTCAGATTAGGATCAGAACTTCAAGGCTTGAAATACTTAGTCTTAATCTTATTCTTGTGATCCTTCCATATGCTGTTGCAGGTTTTCATGCAGATTGGCTTATACTCCTTTGGACATATATTCAAATTGTCCTATAAAACACAATTTCAAAGTTTAAATAATAATAACACAATTTTGGAATTTGAATTTTTGGACAAAAAATATACTTTTACCTTCACATCCTTCCAGATAGCATCAAGAATATCATCAGGCACAGTGTTTCAGTCAAGAAAAGTAAAAGGAACAATATTACCATTCTGCACAATAATGCCAAGTTGAATAGCTAACTTAGACATGTTATCCCCTATTGGGCAGTAATTTTCATCAAATTGTATGTCCAACTTTGTACCAGTACCCCACTCCCTAATGCCCTTGGCACATCCTCTACCACGCCTAGTCAAGGTTGATGAAGAACTAACATGACCTGCGAGATACAATAACAGTAAACAATATGCAATGATAATAAATAAATGCGAATTTAAATAATGTCACTAAAACTTGAATTCTTATACCTGAGGTGGGCTGTGAAGAAGTTAAAGGGTCTGGAAAATACAATGAGAATAAACAAGTTATATATAATGAGAATAAGTAAATGTATATTCAAATAATTTTCATACAAATCAAAGCAAATTTATATACCTGCGGATAGCTCATAAGATGATGACTCTAGTCGGGATGATAGCTACTGTGGTGCCACTAATGGTGGACGCACCAATGGTAGGCGTGGAGGCTGAGTAGATGATAGCTGCTGTGGTGCCATTGATGGTGGTTGATGCGATGGCACTAATGGCCCCTTTGATGGTGCTCGCTGTGATGCCTCCTCTAATGGTGGTGCCACTAATGGTGGTCGCTGCGGTGACTGGTCAGATAGTGGTGGCACTAATGGCCCCTCTAATGGTGGTCGATGTGATGCCTCCTCTGATGGTGGTGCCATTGATGTCCTCTTACGTACCACATCAGACATCTTGCGTAGGGGATGATCAGACTTCCTCTTCCTTGCTATAATAATCTGCAAGTGCTATGACATTAATTAACATTAGAAATGTAGAGAATGGTTTTGAATCAACTATAATATGACATTAATTGAACTAATACAATTATAAAGACAAAGTAAATCAAGAAACTGATGATTAACTAAAACCTTGACCTTAATTCAATTACTGATGTTTATTAAATATCAGTCTATTTCCACATCAAGTGTTTCTCCTTTTGCGGCTTCCCTCACCTAACCAACTTCTTCATCACGGAGCATTATGTTTTCTTCTAATTGTTGGCTCATATATGGCTCGGTTTCTAGATCAGTCGAATTCATATCAAATAAACCTCTTTGAGACATCTTCACCGCTATTTGCCAGTCTGGTTCTAACGGGTCTACAACATACCAAACTTGCTCTACTTGGGATGCCAAGATGAAACGTTCATTGGTAATTTGATCATCTCGGTACAACAAATGATTGAAGTTGACCAACGTGAAATTGAAGACATCTTGTATCTTCCCGTGAATGTTGTCAATCCAATCACACTTAAATAACACATGCTTCTTCTCATTAGAATATCAAATCTCAACAATATCTGTCAATTGTCCATAATAGTACACAGACCCCACACGAGGATTCTTGTCTTTCCGACTAGCATAACTTATGGTATCTGCCTTCAAAGCTATACCACAATTTTGTGTGGCTCGACGGTCATCCATGGCCTTTACTCGATACCGAAACCCATTCATTATATACCTGTTGAACCTCCTTCCCAGGTTATGAGGACCATTTGCCAATGCAAAAATCTCTTTAGAAAATGTCACATCACTTGTCCTTCGCAAAGTTTGAACCTATTTAAAAAAAAAATTTGTAAAATTTAAAATGTAGTTCGACTTAGGTAAATAGAATCTGTAGATTTAAACACATACATGTTCCTTGAACCAAATGTGAAAAGTTTCAAAATGTTCATGCCGAAGCTGATGATCGTCAACATGAGGCATTTTGACCTTAAATACTTCAAGGTGTTTGCTGTGTAGATTGAAAATTTATCAATAAAAAAATTTTGGTTCAAAATTCAATGAAACATAATAAAATATTGAGTGAGTGACATAACTTACTTTATGAATGGTTGAACCGTGCTTGTATTGAATAAGACATACCGATGAGCTTGTACCCAAGAAGTATTATCAAGATAAAAACTTGTGCTTTCACCAACAGCATGACCCAGATTATCATCACGACTGTAGTTCCTCACGGGTCAACTAGATTTGGTTTCCACATCATTGAGATATTGTGCACAAAAATTCATGCATTCTTCCATAAGATATCCTTTAGCAACTGAACCTTTTGGATGAGCTCTATTACACACATATTGCTTCAAAGTAAGAAGATACCTCTCAATTGGATACATCTATTGAAACTGAATCGCTCCACCTAATAATGCTTCGTCAGCTAGATGTATAGGCAAGTGCTCCATTATATCAAAAAAAGTCGGAGGAAATATTTTCTCTAGATGACAAAGTGTTACGGCGATACGATCTTGAATATATTGCAAATCCGTCGCACGATTCACTTTGGAACACAATTGTCTAAAGAAATTGCTCAATTCAATCAAAGGTTCAATTACATTTTTCGGTAACAATCTTCGAATAGCTAATGGAATTAGTTGTTGCATCAGAATATGACTATCGTGGCTCTTAAGACCCCCAATACTTCTATCATGTAAGCGCATGCGATGCGATATATTGGATGAATACCCGTCAGGAACTCTAACTTCCTTCAATACTTTCAAGAACAAATCTTTCTCATCCATGGTCATCGTGAATTGTGCTAGTGATAAATAAGCTTTATTCGACCCTCTTAACTGCAAATGTAGGGGTTTTCTAATATTCATTTCTTGTAAACCACGCCAAGCATTAACACCATCCTTCGATTTTCCTGCAACCCCTAATATTGTCCATAACATATTGTCACAAACATTCTTCTCTATATACATCACATCGAGGTTGTGTCTTATTAGATTGTGCTCCCAATATGGCAATTCAAAAAAGATACTCTTTTTCTTCCAGCTATGGGTGCGATGTCCAGTTTTCTCCTTCTCAACTTGTCTCCTATGCCTCTTCTTAAGGTCATCCCTCTTGTATTGGGTTAAAATACCCTCACATTCTAATTGTAGCAACATCTCAATTCCAGACAATAATTTTGGTTTGAGTCTAAATTCCCAACTACCATCAAATGATACTTTATCCTTTCGAAATTTATGGCCACTAGGTAAAAATCTGCGATGACCCAAGTATGATTGTTTCCTACTATGCTTCAACCAACACGATGTAGTTTCCTTATTGCAACAAGGACATGCATATTCACCTTTAATGCTCTATTCTGACAAGTTTGCATATGCCGAAAAATCACTAATTGTCCATAGTAAAGCTGCATACAATTGAAACATTTGATTTGTTGATGCATTAAATGTGGAGACACCATCATTCTATAGTTCTTTCAACTCCTCAATCGATGGTTTCATATACACATCAATCTTGTCACTAGGTCCTTTCGGGCCATCAATAAGCACATATAAAATTAGAAATGGTTGCTTCATACATATCCATGGCGGCAAGTTGTATGGAATGAGCATAACAAGCCAAGTGTTATGAACTATGTTCATCGTCCTAAATGGGTTAAACCCATCAGATGCTAAGCCAAGCCTTACACTGTGGCAATCATTACTAAAGTCAATATTTCAACAGTCAAAATCTTTCCATGCAAGGAAGTCAACAAGATGCCTAAAGGCACCGTCATCAATTCGTTCCTCTGTATGCCATCTCATTAACTTGGCCATCTTGGATGACATAAACAACCTCTGCAACCTTGACTTTAAAGGAAAATAACTCATCTGTTTTGCAGCTGTTCGTTTGCCACCATTGTTAGGACCATTTGAACCACCATCACCATTTGATTTCAATCTAGAATTGTTGCATATGACACATTTATCAAGATTGGTGTCCTCGTTTTGAAACAACATGAAACTGTTGGGACATGCATCCCACGTCTCATACGTAAAGCCCAAATCTGTTATGACATTTTGAGCATTATAATATGAGTCCGGGAGTTTTACACCTACCGCGAACGCCTCATTCAATAACTCAAGCAACATGTCAACAGACTTGTCTATCCACTAATTAAGCACCTTCAGATGTAGAAGTCGAACAATGAATGACAAAGATGTGAACTTCTGACAACCCAGATACAGTTCACTTTGTGCATCTTGAAGAAGTTTGAAATACTTGCAGTCTCTACATTTGGACCGAGCTGGGGTTCGGATGCATGGGGATCAAGTGCCTGTGGTTCATTACCCTCAACACTTGTATTGACATGTGGATTTCTCATAGCCTCTTGTATCATTCCAACCATATCATCCCCAATGTCTAAATTAGCCAATGTTTCATTCTCTCGATTACCATGCAAAGATACGTAAGATTCCCCATGATTAATCCAATGTTTGTACTTTTTAAAAAAACCATTCAAAATCAGATGCTCCCGCACACCTTCTCATACAAGATGATATCGATTCTCACATTTCCTACACGGACAACTAATCATCAAACCTTCAGTTCTATTGGTGTAGGCAAACATAAGGAATTGATCAATCCCATTAATGTATTCCCTCGACATCCTATTTGGCAAGTCAACCTAACTCTTATCCATCCTCTGTTCTTCCCTTAAATATCTCTTCTGCACATATCCATAAAAATTAAACATCAAATAACTATAAAACATGATTAATTTGAAAAAAAAAAAAAAAAACAAATTGTTTTAAAACATCAATCTTGAATCGGGTTCATAGTTTGAGAGTTAGAGTTGGATTTCACTCTAGATAAACTAGTTTCTTAAGAAACTTAGAATTCGAGATGTTGACACCCTAAAATCACCAATCGACGTCGGATTAGCACGAAACTTGACACACAAGACCACCTTGGTGCGAGTGACTTGTAGGAGAAGATGGGACTCGAATCAGGTTTCCGATTTGGGAGTTAGAGCTGGATTTCAGTCTAGGCAAACTAGTTTCTTGGCAAACTAGTTTCTTAACAAACTTAGAATTTGAGGTGTTGACACCCCAAAGTCACCAAATGGCGTCGGATTAGCATGAAACTTGGCACTCATGACCGCCTTGGCACGAGAGACTAGTAAGAGAAGACAAGACTCGAATCGGGTTCCCGATTTGGGAGTTAGAGCCGAATTTCAGTTTAGACAAACTAGTTCCTTAAGAAACTTAGAATTCAAGGTGTTGACGCCCCAAAGTCACCAAACGGCGTCGGATTAGCACAAAACTTGGCACGCACAACTGCCTAGGCACGAGAGACTTGTGGGACAAGACCAAACTCGAATCGGATTCCCAGTTTGGGAGTTAGAGTCGGATTTCGGTTTAGACAAACTAATTTCTCCTTGGAACTTAGAATTCGAGGTGTTGACGTCCCAAAGTCACTAATTTCTCCTGAAAATGTTTTAATTGGAAGATATAACAAGTGTATTCACAGCGTCAAATGTTTTTTATCCCAACAATGAACCGTAGTGGTTGGTGAACTATTTCATTTGTATGCTATCGCTTGTGTGTGTGTGTGTGTGTGTGTGTGTGTGTGTGTGTGTGTGAGAGAGAGAGAGAGAGAGAGAGTTGTCTTCAGTAATGTAATCCAACAATAACCAATGTTATAATTGTGGATTGTTCACATAACTTTCATTCATCTATTTATTGTTTTTATTTAATTTGTCTTTTCAAGAAGCATGAAATATCACAATGTTGGAAACCTAGGGGAATTTATAATCTATAGCTGCATGCTTTTCTTCCTTTTAAGAACTTATTTGGCAGTACAAAGATGAAAAATGACCATACATTGTTTGTGGCGTAGTCGAGGCGGCTTTCCAATATTTTGTGATACCGATCCAAAAGAAAAAAATCACGGTGAAATAAATATCTATTCCTTGTTAAAGACCCAACATGTAGTGATACGGAACGTGCATGCACCGATTTTGGCTTTTTGCCATGGAGATTTTATTTACAATTTTATAATATAAGTCTTTAGTATTTTATTTATTTTCTTTTTAATTACAGTTTAATTTGGAGTTTTATTAACATTTGGTTTCTTATTTTATTAGGGATTCCAATTTTCAAATATTATTAGGGTTTTACTTTCGGATTTTAATAGACTATAAAGAACTTTAAAAATGAAACAACCCTTTTTCTTAATAGGTTCAAACAAAGCAGAGGCATGTAAAGATCCAACTTTTAGTAAACCTTAGATTAACCTCATTTTAGTAAAAGATGGGAATGTGATCTCCTTCCATGCTCTCTAATGCAACTTTTTCAACTCCATGAAAAAGGATAAACCTAAGGAAATAAATAGGGGGGGGGGGGGAATTTCTAGATCCGTAAATCTGGAGTATTAGAATTAGAATAGATTCAACAGAAATGTGTCATATTCAGAACATGCATTTCAAAACATAAATTGCCTGGGTATTATTAGCCTTTTATGATATATTTTTAAGTTTCAAAGCATACTGCAGGAACAAAAACACAAAAAACAAAAACAAAAACAAACTGGATATGATGAGAAAAACCATTGATATCTATCTAACAAACTACAAAAACTGCAGATCTGACATAAGGTTTGCATCTACATCTAAGGTTCATCACAGGCATTTTTGTCTTTTCGATAAGTCTAGATTCATAACAGACAAATTAATGTTAAGAAATAAAGTAAAACTTTTTCATTAAATGACCATAGATAGACCTAGATTAATCCTAAACTTATGTATCTCTCTTTTGAAACCCATATAGTATTTTTTTTTTAAAATATTTTTTCAAAATTAATATATATATCATTTTCATAAGCCCAATTGACAAATTCATAAGCCTGCATCAATAAGAACAAGTAATACTTTTTGTATTTTTATAAATAAAGATATTTATATAAGTTAAAGAGAACCAAAGCAACAAGTAATGCTTTCCAGTTTAATTTGAATAAACCAATTCATCAAAATAGTTATAGTTAGTGATCCAAAAGGCCATTAAAATTCATAATTTCATTGCAAAATTTATAGCTACGTGAAAAAAGAATACAACCAGAATTGATCCAAGAAAAAAAAGATTTACATAATCTTGATCCAAGAATCTGAGCTGTTTATAGACCTAAAGCAGCTCAAAACTCCATTCACCACATCCTGATGTTGAAGAAAACAACAAAATTCAGTAAATTCAAAACATAAAAACCAAGAAATCCCAGATCTGTAACTCACAATAATTTATTTAACAAATTACAAAGTTTGAGAATCAGATTCAACAGATCAAACCCTTACCCTTATTTTATTTTATTATTATTTTTGCACAAACCTTACCCAGATGTCTGATTATCTTCTTGGAAACAAGAACAGCAACAGACAAAGTGGTCAAGAAACCCTAAATTGGAAACCAAAATAAGGACGAAGTTAAAAAAAAAAAAAAAGAACAGAAACCCAATTCACATGAGCTTTGGATAAGGCTTAAATCTGTGACAAAATTACTAGATTTTAACAAAAATTAATCATGTAAATTAGGAATTTGGGAAGAGAAATTAGAGGGAAAAAATGCAAGAAATTGGAGAGTATATGGAACTATTTTTTTCTTTCTTACCTTTAGTCCCGTGGAGAGGTGTCCCTTCGAGCTTCCAACTTGGGCATTTTATATTGAGATTCAAGTCAAGGGAGTTGAGAGTGGAGTGAGATCTGGAGCACGAAACTCGTTGCTGCTTGTCACTCCGGCGAAGGCCGTTGTTCACCCTCGTCAATCGTCGCTCATAGTCGTTGCTGCTCGTCACTCCGGCGAAGGTCGTCATTCACCCTCGTTCGCCCTCGTCACTCCGGCGAAGACCATTGTTCACCCTCGTTCACTCCGGCAATGATGAATGCGAGTAGGGATTTTGAGGATTTTGGCTTTAGAATTTTAGGGATTTTGGTTTTAGATGTTGAGGATTTTGATTTTGAAGATTTTGGGGATTTTAGGGATTTTAGGGCACACGACCGCGAATGGGATACAAATGAGCGAGACACCAAATACTTATTTTTTGCGACGGCATATTTCAACCGTCGCAAATGATACATATTAACCAATCAAAATGACGCCGTTTTACCAATATTTGTTTACGATGGGCTTTTGCCATCACAAATGGTCCACTTTTGCGACAGTAACTTCTTAAAGTCGCAAAATAATATTTTTTGCGACGGTACACCAGGCGTCGCAAACGTTCTTGCATTTTTCTTTTACAATCATTAGCGACGGAGGTTAGTACCGTCACAAAAGGTCATTTTTTTCGACAGCAGATACATGCTGTTGTAAAAAGATTTTTTTTGGTGACGGCAATTACACTACATCACAAAAAACCATTTTTTGCGACGGCAGTTACCCTGTTGCAAAAACCTCCATGTTATTTGCCCTGATTTCTTGTAGTGAAAACTGCGACTAAGGTCATGATACATCTTTGTGCCTCCCAGATGTACCGCAAGGCGTGTATGGTGAAACTCTAAGAGTACCTCCCCTCAACAAGACTCTGGCACGAAAAGACAGTCAAGGTATGTAGGACTCAAGTCAGAATACACGTTCAAGCCCTTCTCTACCTTTCCATTAGAGATCTTCTCCTGGAGGGTTTCTACCTCACCACTCTGTGCTTCTATAACCCATTTCACATGTATAGGTTGTGCAACTATAGTAAACAAAGTTGCTGAATCAACGGACTCGCCAAGATGCAAGACAAACTCACCAATAGCACCCAACATCTCCCATTCCCGGATGGCAATACTCGTTACACTGCTAACGGACTTTCTACTCAAGGCATTGACCACTACGTTGGCCTTTCCTAGATGATAATACAACTCAAAATCATAGTCCTTCATGAACTCCATCCATTTTCTTTGCCTCAAATTCAAATCTTTCTATGAAAACAGATAATTCAAACTCTTATGATTGGAATTGACCTCAAATCGCTTATCATAAAAGTAATGCCTCCAAATCTTCAAGGCAAAGATCACCACTGCTTGCTCTAAATCATGAGTAGGATAGTTTCTCTTGTGTGTTTTCTACTGACCTGAGCCATAAGCTACTACCTTCCCTTCCTGCATCTAGATACAACCCAAACCTTCCCGAGATGCGTCATAATACATAAAATAGGCCAAACCCGTCTCTGGAATAATCAACACTAGAGCAGCGGTAAGTCTAACCTTGAGCTCTTGAAATGACTTCTCACAAGTCTCATTCCACACAAACTTAACTTCCTTTCTTGTAAGCCTAGTCAATGGTGAGGCTAACCTAGAAAAGTCCTTCACAAACCGACAGTAATACTCGGCCAACCCCAAGGAACTACGAATCCCAAAGGCATTCGTAGGTTGTTCCTAATCTTGTACTGCTTCTATCTTAGAAGAGTCTACAGTCAATCTCTCCCTGGACACCACATGGCCTAAGAACTTCACTTCTCTCAACTAGAATTCACACTTCTCAAATTTAGCATACAACTTGTGGGCTCTAGGAAACTCAAGTACAACTCGCAAGTGTTCCTCGTGCTCCTCCTCAGAGGGTGAGTAAATCAAGATGTCGTCAAGATAGACGACCACAAAACAGTCCAGGAACTCAAAAATCCGGTTTATCAAGTCCATAAACAAAGCCAGTGCATTGGTTAGCCCAAAAGGCATCACTAGGAACTCATAATGGCCATACCGTGTACAAAATTCTGTCTTCTGGATATCCTTTTCCTTCACTCTCAACTGATGATAGCCAGACCTCAAGTCTGTCTTAGAGAAATAACAAGACCCCTTCAACTGATCAACAAAATCATCAATACGAGGCAATGGGTACTTATTCTTAACTGTTACTCGATTAAATTTTCAGTAATCAACACAAAGTTGCAATGCACCATCTTTCTTCTTGGCAAAGAGGTTAGTGCTCCCCAAGGCAAAGTACTAGAGCGGATAAAACTCTTATCTAGTAATTCATGGGGTCGAATCTTTAACTCACTCAATTCGGCGGGTGCAAATCTATACGGTGCCATGAAAATCGGTGTCGTGCCAGACACTAAATCAATAGAGAACTCAATCTCATGGTGAGGTGGTAAACTAGTGGGGTCCTCGGGAAAGACATCTTGGTATTCACAAACTACCCTCGGTAACTCAACTTGAGCCACATCACTCTCAACACCCAAGAATGTAGCAAGAAGGAGACTAAGCTTAACCCGACCACGCGAATCACACACAAACAATAAGGCTCTATTGACTCTGCCCCCCATGAAATAAAAACAATCAACACTCGAGGTATATATAGTAACCCTATGACAGTAACAATCTATGATAGCCCGATACGATGATAACCAGTGCATAGCCAATATAGTATCAAAACTCGACATGTCAATCAACACAAATGCAAAAAGAAGTTGGCAATCGGCAACCTCTACATCATAACCTGGACACCCCTGCTCCGAAACAACTTTTCCACCAACAAGTGACTCTACCCTAAGTGGAGATGCTAACCGGGCCACTTCTAATCCCAATGCCGATGCAAATGCAGATGAGACAAAAGAATGAGATGCACTTGTATCAATCAACACATTGGCAATAAAATTGTATAACAAGAAAGTACCTCTCACAACTGAAGGCGCTAGTACTAAGTCTGGCGTGGTAACAACATACACACTTCCTGTAGGTCTTTTCTCTACCTCTTCACTCCTTGGAGCATAAGTCTGATGCACTGACTGAGCCGAAAAGGCTCCATGATTAACCCTCAAGGCCTGTACTGACTAGGTAGGCTGATGGCTCTCTGTCTGTCTCAAACCAGACGTACCTAGTGTGCAACCCAACTAAGGAAAAAACCTTTTCATATGCCCTGACTGCCCACACTAATAATAGGTAAGCAGCTGGTATCTCTTCTGGCTCTGACTCTGAGAATGAGTCGAAGAAGGTGCAAATTGTTGCCTTCTTCCCTCATGCTTGCAAGCTGGAGACTTGTGGCCCAACTGGCTACACTTAAAACAAGTGAAGCCTCCCTGATTAACTCTCTTTGAACCTGAGCTTGGCACAAGAAATGTGGATCTGGACTGTGCTTCCTAGGACTGTTGTGGGTCAGAATCACTCTGCCTTTTACTGTCCCGATTCTCCCTCTACACCTCCTGACTCCATTGTCTGAAGCCCTTCATCCTCTTCTCCTTAGTCTGAATCACAATCTCTAAGTGAGCCACTACCTCCGCAAGATGACTGTAATCCTTAATCGTGGATGCGACCACCTTGAAAAGGAGGCCGGTTCTCAATCTCTTCTCGAACTCCAAGCAACAGTATTTCTTTGTTGCTACCAACTCCGGTGCAAACCTTGACAAGCTACTGAAGGTAGCCTCAAACTTGGCTACTAGCGTGTTGAGCTGCTTGAGCTTCAAGAACTGCTCTCTCAAGTTCTCCCTAATAGTTGGAGGCATGAACTTATCCTAGAAGGTGTTGACAAAAGCCTCTCAAGTCACCCCAATGTGCCCACGTGCAAACTTTCCCTATTGACCAGCATCTCCCTTCAACTAGAAAGAATGCCAAGGTCACTCTCAGCCCACCGTCCTTGATGCCAAGCATCTCGACTGTCTTCACCCTCTATTCTAGCCACTCATCCACCTTCAGTGGCTCCTTAGGATTACCCAAAAACTCATCTGGATTAGATCGGAAGAAATCCCTCTTCAAGAATCACGGCCCTACTTCAACAACTTAGGCCTGGACTTGATTCTAAGGCCAGAGAATATCCATGGATTCTTGCAAAGCTCCGGCCATTTTACAGGCCAATGCATCCATGGCTTGCTGACCAACTGGTTCGGCTACATTGGCCTGACCAGCTCCTTCCTGCGCTGGAATTTCATGCGGTAACGGCACCTCATGCCGTCTAGGTCTACTACGCCTACCACCACTATCCGGTAATGAAATTTCATTCGGTAACGGCACCTCATGCCGTCTGCGCCAGAATTTGTTTTTTAGTGAAATTTTTCAGTTTTCTCATAAATATTAAAATTTTAAGTACATTTGTATTAAGAACATCAAAATAAATAAATTTTTAATTAAAATAGAAAAAAATTAAAAATAAATGAAGGCACAGAAATTATTGTGAAGTTTTCTTAAACCTATTATTATTTGAAGGCATTTGTTATTCCTAAACTTTTAGAAATTTCAAATTTTTATCTCTTTTTTTTTTTTTCTTTTTTTTTTTCCAACAAATTTAAAATTCAAACGTAGAAATTAAAATTAAATCTTTGAAAATATGCCCTCCCTTCCTCAATCATTGGGCATATTAATTCATGTTGTTCATTGAAAAGGAAAACTCTCATAAAATTATGAAGTCATTAGTAGGTGTCCATTAATGGCCGTAAGGGGTTCGAGGACAACAATGTGATGTTGAATCACCAAAAACTCCAAGCAACTCATAGTTCTTCTTTGTTTTTAATCTTTCCTCAACACACTTACAATATATATATATTTTGGATCGGTATCCGGCCGTAATGACTGACTAATTTGAGAGATCAATCTCACCGTAGTGGATGGCGGGATTAATGGAAAAAGATCCACACTCTTGCTTCTGTGTCATCTATTTATTGACTATAAAACTGGTGTTTATATTGGTGAATCATAAATGATTTAGTCTCTTGCTTAAAATGCTATCTTTATAGTTTGCATTTATTGAGAGAAAATTATACTAATATGTCTTAAATTTGGAGATTTAAAAGGTTGAATTTGAATATTTTAAAGGTTTGGAAACAGTAGGAATTCCAATGATGTGTTAAAAATACCAAGCAAAATAGAATGGACAACTTGAGATTGACAAGTTGAGAGCTAGCAAAACTCCTACAACATTTCAAAGAGAATATCCAAAGTTTTCACGAAGAATGTGTGACGCCTTAAAAATCGGGAACATCTCAGAATATATTAACAAATAAATACATGATTTATCTAAGGTTACAAGAGAAAGAAACATCACTAATAAGTCCTTTGGTTAATAACTAAGTAAGATCCCAGTAAGGTCGGAGAAATCAATATAGCCTGTAATGCCCCGAAATAAATATAATAACCCATCCACAACATCAATAAGTGAGAAAATGAGAAAGTAATTCTCTTCCATTTGTTTTCAATTAAGTTTTTCAAAAGAGTAACATATACTGATATACATTCGCAAGCATATCCCTGAATTTATAGCATATGTTACATAATAAATAAATAGGATGAAAGTTAAACAAATAAGAAATGCCCTAAAGGCTTACAACTTTCCAAGACGGTGCTTGGTTACAACAAAAGTGGATTTAAGTCCAATACAGTTAAAGGCCCTGGCCTATACAAAACTTATACAATAATCAACAAAATGAAGCTCTTGGTCCAAGTCCTGCCAAGTTATTACCTTGGCGAAGGCATATTATCAGCCCCTGAAATGTTTTTCCCACATAGGGTGAGCCAAAGCCCAGTAGAAATAATCCAACATCGTATATGAATCTGAAAAAAGATATAAGGTGAATGCATATGCAATGTTTGTGTCAAAACGTTTTATATCTCTTTCCGAAACCATGCAATGCCAAGTTAATATCAGAATTCAAAAATCATCTCCTTTACCATAGAAAACAGGGCAGTGAATCACACCTTGGAAAGCTCAAAATAATTACAACCTTTCACAAAAATTTTGTTCGCGGGAAACCGTAAACCAGCACCCATGTAAACATAGGCTCTACAAGCACTATTATTGTCATTTCACGAAAATTTTGCCTGCAAGATCGGCACCCATGTATACGCATGGGTTTTTAGACTTTCACCATGGACACTCTGGCTATCTTATTTCAATGTGACAACACTTATTTCCCAAATTCACCATTTTTCTCAAAACAATAAACATTTCCAATGTATAAGTGTGAGATAATGCTCAATGCAAATGAATGAGGAAATAGTTTCAATTTTCATAATTCTCATGCAATTTCTACAACAATCATAGCCATCCTCCATTGATAGCCCAAAACAGCTATTTCTAAACAGATAAGCAATTATCAATAAAAATAAACTTTCCAAATTTCAAGATGTAAATGATAATACATATCCAACTCCACCATCCTATTTAATATCAATCCAATTTCACAATTTCAACATCAATTCCCTTATTCATACAAAATCAACATTTAAGACATTTAGGGCAAAACCCTTTTCTCTTGATGAATCAATCCCAGGGATAAAAACACACTATTTTATCACCATTCATCCTCATATACAATTCCAAAACCATTTTCAAGAATCCATTTGAAAACCGCTTTTTGGATTTTTATCCTAAAATCCTAGATTTGTCCCAAAACTTTCCAAATCACAATATTGTTTAGAAATAGCAAATAACCAATTTAAAACTCGTAGAAAGTGCAAAGAATCCCTACCTCATACTTAGAAGACAAGAGAGAGAGAGTGAAGGAAACTCAAAGACGCCAAAAATCAACTTTGCTCCAATTAGAACAAAGCCCTCGATAAGCTCTACCTTTTTAACAAAGGGACACGGGTGAAGAACTTGATGGATCTAGGTGTAATTGTATAGAAAAGTAGAGTTTTAGAGAGAGAGGTGTAGATATAGGGTTTTGAAAGGTTTAGAGAGAGAGTGAATTGAAAAAAGTGACTAAGAAAAGTGATTTGCAAACTGATATATGCGAAGACCGCTCGAGCGCAAGAAGTCTCGCTCGAGCAACCAGTCACAATAAGTTGCACCGCTCAAGCACAAGAAGCTTCGCTTGAGCGAAGAATACCAACCCCTAGAAGTTTTACAGATAGAGAACCATCGCTTGAGCACAAGAAAGAAGGCTTGCTAGAGTGAACACCGCTCAAGTTCAAGAAATACTGCTCAGGCAAAAAATGCCAACTCCCAGTATCTTTGCAAACTTGCAAAAATACTAGAAGTTCACAAGGACCGCTAGTGCAAGAAGTGTTGCTCGAGCAAAGAAACAAAATTTTGGGCAGTAATAGATTGAAAAACAAGAAACCAACCTGTTCCAAATGCAACCAACACAACTGAATAGCCAAACTCAAAGAGAAATAAGGAGAAACAAGGAATGAACAAGTATATAAGACAATGAAACCCAGATCCAAAACATCAAATGGGTCGGGGTCCAAACTAGATTATCTATATAGCCTCCTTTCAAAATCCAACCACCTTTGATAGTAGAGCTACATTTTTGACAGATCTTACAAGGTACTAACACAAAGTCTACATGAGTTGATAGAAGATAAGGTTAGGCTACATATAATTTATATAGATATAAATGCGAAGTAATAATTACAAGATCGTATCTTAATTATGTTGAAAGTTTAAAAACTTACCATCTCAAGATATGATTACAATTTCTAATCTCCTAAGTTAGCCTTACGTCCTTGATTGTTTCTGCTTTGCTGTCATCCGCGTAAATTTCGTCAACACCAGGAATGACACACCATGAGTTTTGAATGCCCAATAAATGCACATACACCCCATTTCTTTTTCGCAATCCAATACATCATCACAATTATAACAATCAAGTAATGACGTATGATATTCAAGTCAATAACAAATGATTACAAGGTTAGATGTTAGTAATCTAGAAATTTCCCAAAGAGATTTCATTCTTCCAACCACAAGAATTGGACTCGGATTATTTGGTATGCCCCATCTTTTGCTGCTTTGCAGAACTTACCCCGGATGCCTACCAACGGTTACATACCGTGTAGCGCCAACGGAGGACCTCAAAAGAGCTAGTAAAATAAGGGCCTTACCCATTCCCTCCTTACATCAAAATACCTAGGGTCCGAATACAACCGATCCATTCAAGGGTTTGAAACCACCACTTGTGCAAGACTTAACCTTTAGTTAGGAAACACGTCCCATCAATGCATACTTAACACATTATCATCTCATCATTATTAAAGTGATCGAAACTCAATACAAATCCCTTTTTGTTTCCCCTTTAGTTAGATATTTTAAGTTAAAGTTAGAACAATTTATCAAGACAATAATATCTACATAAACATGAGCATCATCAAAGGACTATGGAAAGAAACATAACTATAACATATGAAAATATCATACCAAGACATGAATAAGTGATAATATGCACATCCATGAAATTAAGAACATAAGTTTATCAAAAAAAAGTAAATTTCCAGCTTTTGTGCACTTTAAAGATTGAAATTAAAGAGACACTTTTAGATTTTTCCTAAACTTTCCCTTCCTATGGTTTCTAGAGAATTTTATTTAATTTTCAAAAAATCTTTCAAAAGCTTCATAACTTTCATAGATTTTTAGTTATTTAAGGAATACTCTAGCGCTGTCTAGATTCGTTGCCTATTACGAAAATCGAGTTTTCTCTCAAACCACTCTTTCTTTTTCGATGAAATTTTTTTCCATGAAATATAACACCTAAATGAAGGTTTTGACATAAAAATGAATTTAAGGAGATTTTTCTACATTTTCATACAATTTTCATAAGTTGGCTAAAAAACCGGTCCTTTGCGCAGAAAACTTGAAATAAGGGAAAAAGTAAGAAAAGAGGGTAACCATGGATAATTTTTCACTTTTATTGTGATTAAAACATGCTAAACAATATATATTAAACTAAGAAATTGAAATTGAAGATGTGCCTTTGGAAATTATGAGAAATCATTGTAGAAAAATTTAGTTTTGTACCGATTAATAGAAAACACAAGGGTGGAACAAGTCTCAACTCTTTTCATTTTTAACACAAGAATACCATTAAAACACATCTGAAATTAATTTTTAGAACATCTAAGAGCATGTATTTGAAAATGAAAATAAAAGAGAATGTTGTATTGTGGCTTACTTGATTGCCTAGTGAAGTGTTTGCACAATTTCTTCTCTTTTTCCTTTCCTCTACTACCAAAGCTCTCTTCCTCTCTTTTTCTCTCCCTCAGCCTAAATGTGTAGTTTGGGTGTGTGCATATATGTTCAACAATGAGGATGGATGGTATATTTATAGAGGATTTGGTGTGGAAAGTCCAAAATGCCCATTGGTTCCAATTCAATTGAATAGTGCCTCAATTTGGTTTGAATGTAATGGAATGAGGGATGTTAGGACCTTAATTATGTACTTAATTATGATCTAGTTAGGCTTACGTATAATTTAATACCTTCTAGTGACAAGTACATGAATATATATATATATATTTGTATATATCCAAATTGGTGCAAGAATCTAAGATTTTTCATGATTTTGAGGATGTTGTCTCTGGTACATATATTTAGCAAATCTATAAGGTACTGTAGACACCCCATTTTTGACCGACTTTAAGACTCAGACGTCACCGGTTGAGCGCTCGGTGATGTTGCATATTGTGCTCGTTCTGAGGTTTCAAAGTCTCGGCTGCAAGCCTTGCCTCCGGACTTCGGGGCCCTTTTGTGCTTGGCCTCAGTTTGCGACCCGGGTCCTGTTTTCTCTGTTTTCTCTTCCCGAACAGAGGGAGAGGTCTCGTAGACCATCTCTCAGTGGCCGTAGGCTACGTTTCGTGGTCGTAGGCCATTTATCCCATTTGGAGGCCAGTTTCCGGTTTTCGGAGCCATAGGCCGTGCGCCTCGGTTCGGGACCGCCTAACTACCTTCGTTTGCACCAGTTTTTGGCACACACCTTGTTTCCTCTCTTTTGAGAGACACTGTGTCCCGAGAGACCACTTTCGTGGTCATACGGCACCTCCGGTGCCTAACAGTCGGTTTTCGGGGTCCCAGGCCGCGCGTTTCGACCCTCGAACCTTCGTTTTGCATCCGTCTTGGTCCATTTTTGGCAAGGACCCTATTTTCATGGTTAGGAAGGTTGTAGGAGGGTGGGAGACCAGCAATTTTTCTGAAAAACCAGCTTTCTCCTTTTTCTCTCTCCTCCAGCCGGTTTTTCTGACAGAAAACTGGTTTTTCTCACTTTTGAGCCACAATTTCTGATTTTTCATACCACCATTGTGATCTACTCATCTGGGAGGCCACCAATATGGTTAGGCCGACCAGTAATTCTTCCTGACCCTTTTGAACCCCTCTAAAAAGCTGGTTTTTCTCTCTCCTAAACCACATTTTCTGATTTTTCTCCATACAGCTGTATTCTACTCATTTGGGAGGCCACCTTTCTGGGTAGGCCGACCAGCAATTGTGCTTGACCCTTTTGACCCCTGGTCGGCCGACCATGGAAGGTGGTCGGCCGACCACCCTGAACCTTTTGAGCTGGCCAGCCATTTTTGCCTCTGTGAGTGTGTTCCAGTTGTGCCAGCTGTTTTCTTCGTGACCCACTGTCCGAGGGTTTTGTCCTTGTTTTAAGCCTTTTAAGGGTGGTTTTGCACCCTTTGCTTAGCTTCCAAAGGAAGTTTGACCCTTTGGTCAAGCTTCTTGAGGAAGCTTGACCCTTTTGGTTTAACTTCCTCAAGAAGCATGACCCCTTTGGTCAAGCTTCTTTTAGAAGCCTTGAGCCTCTCTCTTGGCTTATCCAAGAAGCCTCACCTCTCTCCCTCTATAAAACACACACTTCACCTCCATTTGCAAGGGTTAGAAGCTTTGGGCTGAGATATATACATACAACCCTCCATCTCTCTACTTCAAGCCTCCAAACACCCTTGTTCTTGGCCATTTTACACTACAACTCCTAGCCTACCACCTCCACCATCCATTCCAGCCCCTTGAAGCTGATTTTCAGAGGTTGAGAGCTCACAATCTTGGACCAAAAGCTGCTGCATTGCTGTGCTACAAGGGTAAGTCTCCATTTCCCATTTTCTTGCATTCTTTTGCTTCATTTCTTAGCCCTATTTGCAAGCATTTTTGGGCTTCGACCTAAACTATGAAGTGTCTTATTTTGAGCCCCTCTTCAACTTTGTTTAAGGACACTTTGCTGTTGGAAGTTATCTACCTCCCCTTACCCTCTATCTCTCTTTTAGGGCTATTTTTGCATCATATTTTAGCCTTACTTGTAAACATTTTTGGACCTCGACCTAAACTGAAGAAAGTCTTGTTTTGACCCTCTCTTTAAGTTTTTCTAAGGTTACTTTTCTGTTTGAAGTCATCTTCCCTTATGCATGCTTCATTTTTTCATGATTAGGGCTATGCATTAGAGCACTTGCATTGGCCATGGTTTGGCCTCTTAGCCACTGAAATTTAGTGGATTTTCAGTGACTTAGATGCATTTTTGAGAGCCAAAATCAGAGTGGGGTGACCCCCTCTCTCCTTGTCTTGTTTGGTGGTCTTGTTGGCCTTCCAAAGGGACCCCTTTTTGCATGCTTTGAAGTCATGTTTCAGGCCTCATTCTGAGGGTTTTAAGGCCTGCCTAAGCTCTGTCAAGAGCCCATTTTTCCATATTTTATGTCTATGATGCATGTGTGGAGCAATCCATTCAAGGCCTTTCAAAGGGCCTTCCATTTGCATGTTTCCGAGACTGATTTCAGGGCCTATTTGGTGGGTTTTAGGGCTTTCATAACTCATTTTCAGAGTTGGTTTTGCTATGCTAAGTGTCCCTCATGCATGTGTGGAACAACCCTCTTTTTGGCCCTCCAAAGGAGCTCATCATTTTTGCATGCATTGGCTGCATTTCAGTGGTTATTTGGGCATATTTTGTCATGTTTTATTCACTATTTTTGGCTGGTTTTATGAGTTCTCATACGCTTCATATACATGTCATGTAAACCATGCTTGCTAGCCAATGTTGCATGCTATTTTAGTCCATCATGTTAGCATTTTTTGGCCATGCTTTGAACTAACATTGTGCATATTTTAGGACTGCCTTGGCTCTGTTTTTGTACTTCATGATCAAATAATGCTTGCTTTGTATACTTGTGGTTCAATGCATTGGACTAGTTTTGAGTTTCGGGGCTTATTTCATGCATAGAGTGATATATTTCCATGATTCGGGACCATTGCATATCATATTTTAGTGCTGGAAATTAAATGTTCGTATGCCATCTTGCATCTCTTGCCATGCTTTGGTAGAGTGGCATTCGATGCCTTAGGTTCGATCCTCGGTATGCGTGCATGTGTTCACGCATTTCGGTTGTCTCATTTTCATCTAATGGCCACTGATGTGAGCGTGGCTGAGGTCCACTCATGTTGGTTTAAGTCCATCATGCATTGTGTATGCCATTTCAGTTCATAGCATTGCGTATGCTAGGTTGCTTGATAGAGCATTGTGTATGCCATGTTACATCGAGCATTGTGTATGCCATTTCATAGCATTGCGTATGCTAGGTTGTATATTAGTCGTATTCATGCATGTCATGCATATTGCATTGTGTTTGGGATAGGAGTTAGCCCAAGCACGGGAAACGAGGGACGTTTCGTACTCCGAGTGACGGAACGTGTCTCAATTCCCGGTCACCGGCACTCCGGATTAACCATGATGGAGTCTCGATCTTGTTGTGTTTTCATGTGCATTCATTTCATATTGAGTCGTGCAATTCGACTCCTCGGCCATCATGCATCGAGATGCGTGATTGGTGGCACGAGGATCGAGGTGTGCATACATATGTGAAAATACTTTGCCATGCCCCCCTTTCTTGCTCTCTGTTGTAGCAAATCAGAAACCGGCAGTCTTTTGGAGCTTCGCGCAACATTCCGGGATTAATTGCAAACAGAGGCAAACCGGGGCATCGCAATGGATTTCCGCGCAAGGCAACTCAAGCATGCATCATTCATCATTTGGAACAGAGTTGAGGCGGTCCATGAGCTTGCATGCTAATTTACTACTTTCCTAGTTAATTTGTTAATTAATTAGGGTTTTTATTCGGACTGTATTATTTATTTGGGACTGCATTATTTATTCGGACCCTCCGGGCGAGGGCACAATTGTAATAAGTGTGCGTGTGTGAGATATATGTCTTCCAACCTCACGTCTTTCTCTCTTTTATTTACCAGTTTATGATGGTTAGATTAGGGCATGTTTCAATTAGCATACAGTATGATAGCATGTTTGCATTCATTTATCTGTTTTGCATGCACCGGGCTCGGCGCATCATACTAATTGCATTGTATTTCAATTTCGAGTTGAATACTTGTTAGTTGTAGCATTTCACATGCCATGTTTAGAATAGCCGAGCCTATCTTAGTTGCATTTTTGCATGTGTTGCATTAGGCATTTCAGCATAGTTAGGATCATGCATGGATTTCTAACATAGCTTCTGTTTTGGCTTGAAGTACTCGGTAAGTGTTTATGCTTTAGCATCCTTGCATGTGTGTGAGTGACTGCCATGATAGCATGCTTACCATGAGGCTATGTGCTTATGTGATATAACTGCTTGAATGCCTGTGGGTGAAGGTTGGATTATCTGAATTGCAATAATGCATTGACTGTGAGTTATAAGCCCACTAGATAGTGGCAAAACCATGTTTTCTAAGCCCACCTGAGGGTGGAAAAATCTGCATTTTAAGCCTACTTGTGAGTAGCAAACCATTTTTAAAACAAACATGAAATGTTTCGTTCCAATTCAGGCGACCTAGTCTATACTTGTATGCTGTACGCATCAGATAGTAAATCTAGGCTAATAACCGGAATAAGAACGCATAATGTTTTCAAAACTAGATATCATGGTTAGTAGAGGCCGATCTTTGATCGGGCGAGCGGGGTTGCTCACGAAGTGACCTTCCCCAATCGTACCCAAGTTCCCGAGCTGAGGCAACTTTGGTGATGACGGACACGTGGCCTTAGGCAACGAGTCAGGGTTTCCTAAATTTCCCAAAATAAAATATTTAGGTGGCGACTCTGTATCTGGCGAAGCAGTCCATGTTTGGCACTTCTTTAAAAAAAATCTGTTTTCAAAAACGATTTGCCGGATTTGTACTTTTTGACGATTTCATCGGTCTTGCATTGCACTCTGCGAGATTAGATACAGGACTGTGACACAAATTGAGTCCGAACTGTAGTGAGGCCCGAGGGCGCGTCTATAGTTTCTAGCGACTCTGCTGGGGACTTAGAGAACTTGACTCGAACTCATGATATCTGGTTTTGACTACACTTATGTGTTTCTTTGCATTACATTTACATTGGTGCGCCTAGGAGACCGTGTTTGCCGTATGCTATTCCTGAACGGTTTGCCAGAGGCTCGGTTCAAGAAGCGTGCCATAAGGCTGATCGGTTGCAGGCTCTGCCACGATGGGAACACAAACCCCGGTTATTACCGGGGCACCCTTTTTGACCATTTGACCTAGTGCATATTCGGAATCCATAGTGACCATTCCAAGCTAGGACGGGTTGCTTACCCAATTATAGGTTGTTTGGAACCGCTGCATGCGTAGTGAAACCCTAGTTCCTGACAAAATAGGACAGGGAAACCCTACCCTAACATAGGGGTGTTTTCGCTCTCACTTGCTTGCTATGTGCTTTTAGAGTGCGTCTCTACAAGAATGCATGTATCAGTTTGCAAGTATGGGCATCAGGCCTGCAGGCATCAGCATCAGTGTTTTGGGATTCAGTTTACCTGAGGGTATCAGTTTACAGGCAGAACTTATGGCAGAATTCAGTAGACAGCACACTCATTCATCTTTGCTCATATTGGTTATGGTGAAATCAGGCTGAGATGCTGTCGGTTTTCTCTTTTGCTAGGTAGTCTCGGAACTATAGCTTCAGAAGGCTCCAATATCCCCCGGGCACACCGGAGTTGTATTGATAGACTTTGTCAGGTTAGAGATTCAGTTCAAGGGCAAATCAGTGTTCCTTCACCAGAGGCAGGGTAAAAAGGCCAGTCAGGCACAGGTCATCAGTTCAACAGTCTTCGGATCAGCGGTCACTATCTATCTCACCTGTGTGCAGTTGGGTTGAGATATCTGCTTTTACTCCAGAGATAGACATACCGGTAGTTCAGATAGATCAGGGCAGTATGGCAGGGATGGAGGAGATGGTGCGCCAACTCTAAGAAAGTATGAAAATCATGCAGCAGGACGCTGTCCGCCAAGCGGAATTTGCCAAACAGCAGGCCGAGGTCATGGCCCAGCAAGCAGAGCTAATCACCAGACTCTATCAGCAAGCCGGGGCATCCGCTTCACACCAAGCGCCTCCCCCACCAAGAGATCCAATACCCGGGGAGACACCAAATGTCCAGAATATCCAGGAGGATACAAACATCCTGACAGGGCCGGCTCCGCCCCCGATTTTACCTCAATTATCCAAGGCACCCACTCCTATCAATCAACCGGACTCTCCCTTTGAGTTCGAGGTGGACCCTACATCGTTGAAGTTGAGCAAGCTTGAAAAGTTGTTCAAGAAATCCCAAGGGGTAAAGTCCATCCTAGACATTGAGGACGAGTATACCGACGCAGCTGTGACGCTGCCAGATCGGTATATAATGCCACAAATCGACCGCTTTGACGGATCCGGGGATCCCATGGTACATTTACGTTTGTTTTTAGACATATTAAGGCCGATGGGCATCACCAGACTACAGAAGCTTTCTTTATTCGGCCGAACCCTATCGGGTGTGGCGGCCATCTGGTACGCGAAACTGGAAGACGATGTTAAGAGGAATTGGGATGAGATGGCCAAGGCTTTTGTCGCTCAGTACTCCTATAATACACAGATTGAGATCACAACCCGTGATCTCGAGACGACTAGGCAGGAGCCTAAGGAGAGTTTTTCTAACTTCGTGACCCGGTGGAGGGCCAAGGCCTCAATGATGACCACTAGGCCCACTGACAAAGATCAGATTCGGATGATTGTGCGCAATCTCCAGCCCAAGCTTATGCAGAAAATGATTGTTCTCCCCTTCCCCACCTTTTCAGATTTACACGAGATGGGGGTACAAATTGAGGACGTTATGAGGCAGGGCCTCATTGACCAGGAGAAGGAGCAGCCCAGGAGGGCGTTTTTCCGCAGTTCGGATGTGACCACCAGTGGTGATGCAGCTGCAAGATCTTCTGAAGTGGACATGGTAACCACCACCACATCAAAAACAGCTACCCCATTCACCGGTGCGTCCGGAAGTAGCTCGCAAAAAACCAAATATCCACCTCAAGTCAAGAGGGTTTTTACCCCACTTTATATGCCTTTGTCAAAGGCTCTAGAGGCCTTACTCCAGAAAGGATATTTGAAACCGTTGGAACAACGGCCTCTACCCGATCCTCTCCCTCCAAAGCATGACCAGACTAAGTACTGTGCCTACTATCAACAAACCGGTCATGACACTGATAGTTGCTTTCGTCTGCGCCATGATGTACAAGATCTGTTTGACAACAAGGTCATTGTTGCACCAACTCAACAAAGTCTATCGCCATTGGATCAGTGAATTTGGGGGATAGTACGAATGTGGGATCAGGGGATGAACCACCTACAGGCGGCACTCAGTTTACTCCGGATGTGGCGTACGAGGCACTGTTTTGAGCATTTGTGAATGCTGATTTTTGTACTTTCTGACTTGGGTATTGAGTCAATTTTGTTATGTCATTTAGAGTCTGTCCCGTTGTATAGAGTCAGTCTTTTCATACTGAGTCAGTTGGGTCTGTCTTGTTGTATCGAGTCAGTCCTGTTTTGTTAGAGTCGGGTGATCCCAGGGGCGTTACCTCGGATATCACTATTTTGTTTTGTGGTTGTCTTTTCGCTTTCTTTTGAGTCTGTTTCTGCCGGGGAGCCAGTTACATCAGAAGATCTAATGGAAACAGCTGTGGCTGTCATGTTTTCTGCTTATTACTTTGAGCCTATTGTGCCAGCAAGTTTAGACTGAAATGGCAGTACATTTCACCTGCTCTTCTGTGCCTTGAAATCATTACATCAACCTAAGTTTTTCAAAAACTCATTTTGAACATTGCGGTGAAAACAAAGAGGAAGGAATTCCTCGGGTTTTGCAAAATTTGATCAATTGAGAGAAAGAGAGGCATGCTAAGCCCTTAATGAATGAGATCATGCTTGTCAGTGTGAGTACTGGGAAGGATCCTGGCTTGATCCAGATTGGTTCCGCACTGTCTTCAGCGCGAGCGATTTATCGCTTTCTTAAAAGATTTCAAAAAATGTTTTGCGCGGTCCTGCAAAGACTTGTGTGGAATCGCTCTTGAGATTATGCAGTCTAGGATTGCTCTCAGCCTCGAGACTCGACCCCTCACTTTCAAACCTTGAACTTGGATTCAAAATGTTCAACAGTCAACCACAATGTGAGGCCTGTGTGGCCAGATTTGAAGCAGCTCACGAACCAGGGGCAAGAAAGTCAAAGGAAGCTTGCGAAGCTAGATCAAAAGCCCTCGAACTAGGGGTGAAAAAATGTCAGATGTGCTCGAAGAGCTGAAGATGGATCATCCTGCAAATCAATGAAGACTGGCAAGAATGCCAAATCCCAGAAGGGAAGAAAGAAGAAAGTTTTGCTGAAGGACAATCGAGTTCTGATCCACAACACTAGGGGCAAATTCAGCCCCTATTGGATGGACTCCTACATCGTCAGCGAACAACAGCCACTCTCTTGGATTCAAACGAATTCGAGATCTCAGAACCATTCAACATGGACAAAGCTAAACTTTTACCCTTGAGAGGCTCGCTGGGCCGAAAACCCGGAAGGGCGACCCAGGCAAAAGTTAGAGCAAGAAAAAGAAGAAAAAGAAAAAAGAGAAAAATGCAAAAAAAAAGAAAAGAATAACAAAGCTCGCAAGGTCGAAAACCCGGAAGGGCGGCCTTTGCAAAAGTTAGAGCATAAAACGAGAGGTTAAATACCCGAGTGTACCTTAACCTCGAACTACGTAAGGCTTGATTCCCATCTTTGGGATACGTAGGCAACTTCATTCTGAAGTCCAGCCATAAACAATTCAAATCTGACTATGTCCATGTGATGGTTCTGGTCATCTTTGTCTTCTCTGTATCCGAGAATTTGGTTGCAATTGTCACTGTGAGGATTGGTCGCCATGTGCTGCGGCACTATTCAGACTAGGGGCAACTTTCCATTGCCATACAGTGTGCCGCGGTGCTATTCAAACAAGGGGCAACTTTCCGTTGCCATGCAGTGTCCTTCACACAAGGGGCAATTCTCCTTCGGATCTGAGGTTGTGTATCTCAAGAGTAGGTTCCGTGCTCCTTGAGTAGTGGTCGTTTGCAAAAATAGTTTTTGAAAATTTTTACTGAGGTTGACGGATTTTCTCGAAAAATATTCCATTTTTCAAAACTGGACCATTTCTTGGACCCAAAAAAGAAAAAATTTCAATGCTCATAGCCTGACTTGCATGATTTTCAATCAAAAAATCGAACAAGCGCGTTAATCTAACTCTCATTTTGGTTAAAATTGTTTTAAGTAGAAGCCAAAAACAACAAATGGTCAAAATAATGAACTAGGGGCACAGTTGAGTCAGGCTTCCTGTCTTTCCCCCGTTGTCAATGCATTTGCCAGAAAGGGCACCATACTTGCCAGAAAGGGCACCCTATTCACCAAGAAGGGCACGACTGAAGGTAACAGCAAAAGGGCCGAAAAGCTCTCTCATCCTCTAAGCAGCGAGGTATCGAGCCAAGTGTGAAGCATGAGCTAGAATGGATCAAGATATTCCACTCCCTTATCTGGACAGATCTGATCACGTCCAAACTCGCCGGCAGAGCATCGTCAACCGATGTCAGCTGCAGATTTGCTGCACACCCAGTTGTAGCGCAACCCTTTTGTGGAAGAAACTCACTGTTGTGAATAAGAATAAGAATCTGGTAGAATACCAGGGGCAAGAGCCCACAACTTCCTACTTACCCATCAACCACCCAGGGGAGGGATAAAAAAATGAGAGATTGAAGAATAGAGAGATGTGCGCTGAGAGAAAAAGTGAGGAAATGGCTTTTTTTTCAGAAAAAACAGAGTCTGAGGGCCGAGTGATGTGAGAATCACAAATGAGAAAGGGTGGGAAACAATACCCAGAGAAACAGGCTCCCTGTGCACGTCTGAATGTCGTGCCTTTTTGTTTTATCTTGACTCTTGTTTTGAGTCGTTTCAAGTGTTACTCGATGTGTTTAGGTTGTTTACCTTTTATTTTTCGTTGTTGAGTCTTTTTTGCTATGTTCAGTCGTAGGCTCAATACCCTGGTCAAGAACTCATCTCTCAATTTCAAAAATAAAATCGTTTTGCGCTCCGAGTGCTGTGCCATTCTCTACATTTGTGCAAAACAGGATTTGTTGTTTCATAAAACTGTAGGGTTTAACCCAGGTCACATGAGAACAGTAAAACCAGGACCTATCTAAAGCTATATAGGTTCCAGACTGCAAAGCAAAAGAAAAGAGGGAAAATGTCGGGTATCTGAGTTTGTTTCAACTTCAGTAAGTTCCAAGATTGCATTCCGTGTGTACCTCTTCAGGTCTTGCCAATGCTCCGAAGTATGAGTGTGCCCCTACCTCAAGCTCAAGGTCAAGTTTGCTTCAAGCCAGAATGGCGATTAAAAGTGCTCTCCCTGAGTACCATTCCCTGCCAGAGACATCTTGGCTGTGTTCGCAATGAGTTCCTAGGAGACCAACTGCGATGGTGGAAACTAGAGTTCGAATGGCTGTTGCCTAGAACGCAAAGGTTCGGGATTTCCAAGACTAAAGTCTGGTTTAAATACCTAGAGGCGTGTCCTCGGCTTAAAATCTGTATGGAAGCCCCATAGGTTGAGATAGCGTGTATGCACCTCAATTCTGGATACTGAACCAACCTAGTCTGTCACCCCGTTGGAGAATAGGGAAAGTTGTGAATATGATCAGGAAGAAAGGCAGCATCCAAAGTGTTCTACATGAAGAACCCTTGTCAGTATTTCAGAGCCTTTGTACTGCGAGTTGAAGGTAAGTGTTCGAAGAGCACGAGGGGAGATCCCCGTTAGAGTAGAGCGGTTCATCGCCACTCACCCCATGAGGTGCTTTCTAAAGCGCCGCTATGCTTGTTTATTGCATCATGCATTGCATTGCATTGTACCTCTCGAGTTCCTTTCTCATTCATGCACGATATTGTATGTACGGTTCATTCAAAGAAGTTCCGTTTGAGATCATCTATTTAGTGTATCAATCACACTTCATTCAGTATATCAATTACACTCTCATTTATTTAGTGTATCAATCACACTTCATTCACTTTGTGTATCTATCACACACCTTCTCATTTTCTGTATCTATCACACTTAATTCTCTTTTGTGTATCAATCACACTTGTTCACATAGTGCATCTATCACACTTTGTGTTCACCTTTAGTGTATCTGTCACACTGCATTATCTTTTGTGTATCCATCAAACTTGTTCATATAGTGCATCTATCACACTTTGTGTTCGCTTTTAGTGTATCAATCACACTCTGTTCACTTAGTGCATCTATCACACTTTGTGTTCGCTTTTAGTGTATCAATCACACTCTGTTCACTTAGTGCATCTATCACACTTTGTGTTCGCTTTTAGTGTATCAATCACACTCTGTTCATTTAGTGCATCTATCACACTTTGTGTTCTCTTTTAGTGTATCAATCACACTTGTTCACATAGTGCATCCATCACACTTTGTGTTCACATTTAGTGTATCCATCATACTTCATTATCTTTTGTGTATCCATCACCACTTGTTCACATAGTGTATCCATCACACTTCATTATCTTTTAGTGTATCAATCACACTCTGTTCACTTAGTGCATCTATCACACTTTGTGTTCACCTTTTGTGTATCAATCACACTCTGTTCATTTAGTGCATCTATCACACTTTGTGTTCACCTTTTGTGTATCCATCACACCTGTTCACTTAGTGCATCTATCACACTTTGTGTTCACCTTTTGTGTATCAATCACACTCTGTTCACTTAGTGTATCTATCACACTTTGTGTTCACCTTTTGTGTATCCATCACACCTGTTCACTTAGTGCATCTATCACACTTTGTGTTCACCTTTTGTGTATCCATCACACCTATTCACTTAGTGCATCTATCACACTTTGTGTTCACCTTTTGTGTATCAATCACACTCTGTTCATTTAGTGCATCTATCACACTTTGTGTTCACCTTTTGTGTATCCATCACACCTGTTCACTTAGTGCATCTATCACACTTTGTGTTCACCTTTTGTGTATCCATCACACCTGTTCACTTAGTGCATCTATCACACTTTGTGTTCACCTTTTGTGTATCCATCACACCTGTTCACTTAGTGCATCTATCACACATTGTGTTCACCTTTTGTGTATCAATCACACTCTGTTCACTTAGTGCATCTATCATACTTGGTGTTCAGTTTTTGTGTATCTATCACACTTTGCTTCATATAGTGTATCCATCACACTCGCTTCGCTTTGTGTATCTATCACACTATGCTCACTTTGTGTATCTATCACGCGTTCACTTTGTGTCTCCATCACACATGTTCGCTTAGTGTATCTATCACGTATTTGCTTAGTGTATCCATCACACTCGTTTCGCTTTGTGTATCTATCACACTTTGCTTTACTTAGTGTATCAATCACACTTTATTCATATAGTGTATCCATCACACTCTGTTCACTTTTGTGTATCTATTGTACATGCTCTCTAAGATTGCATAATCTTCTTGCATCATAACTGCATGAAATGTAGTTTGATTTGCTTTCTTGCTTAAAACTGTTGCATTTATTGTGAATATTTGCTTCGTTACAGCTTTATTTACATGATCCTTATTGCATGAAATGTAGTTTCGCCTTGCATTCTTGCTTAGAACTGTTGCATCTATTGTGAATATTTGCTTCATAACAGCTTGCTGCTTTGCATGGTCATGAATTACATTCGGCTTTGTGCATATCGTTTTGCATCTTTGCCCCCTGCCTGCAGGCGCGCCTGCGGGCACATCTCTTCGTTTATCTTGCCTGTTTGTCTAAGTCTTCGGCCTTGTCAAAAATGGGTCGTCTCTGAGCTTTGACATTCACTCCCGTCACGTATGACTTCCGAGTTCTGTCAAAGAGGGGCAACTGTACACACCCCATTTTTGACCGACCTTAAGACTCAGACGTCACCAGTTGAGCGCTCGGTGATGTTGCATATTGTGCTCGTTCTGAGGTTTCGGAGTCTCGGCTGCAAGCCTTGCCTTCGGACTTCGGGGCTCTTTTGTGCTTGCCCTCGGTTTGCGAACCGGGTCCTGTTTTCTCGGTTTTCTCTTCCCGAAGGGAGGGAGAGGTCTCGTAGACCATCTCTCAGTGGCCGTAGGCTACGTTTCGTGGTCGTAGGCCATTTATCCCGTTTGGAGGCCAGTTTCCGGTTTTCAGAGCCGTCGGCCGTGCGCCTCGGTTCGGGACCGCCTAACTACCTCCGTTTGCTCCGATTTTCGGCACACACCTTGTTTCCTCTCTTTTGAGAGACACTGTGTCCCGAGAGACCACCTTCGTGGTCATACGCCACCTCCGGTGCCTAACAGTCGGTTTTCGGGGCCCCGGGCCGCGCGTTTCGACCCCCGAACCTTCGTTTTGCGTCCGTCTTGGTTCATTTTTGGCAGGGACCCTATTTTCATGGTTAGGAAGGTTGTAGGAGGGTGGGAGACCAGCAATTTTTTTGAAAAACCAGCTTTCTCCTTTTTCTCTCTCCTCCAGCCGGTTTTTCTGACAGAAAGCTGGTTTTTCTCACTTTTGAGCCACAATTTCTGATTTTTCATACCACCATTGTGATCTACTCATCTGGGAGGCCACCAATATGGGTAGGCCGACCAGTAATTCTTCTTGACCCTTTTGAACCCCTCTAAAAAGCTGGTTTTTCTCTCTCCTGAACCACATTTTCTGGTTTTTCTCCATACAGCTGTATTCTACTCATTTGGGAGGCCACCTTTCTGGGTAGGCCGACCAGCAATTGTGCTTGACCCTTTTGACCCCTGGTCGACCGACCAGAGAAGGTGGTCGGCCGACCACCCTGAACCTTTGGAGCTGGCCAGCCATTTTTGCCTCTGTGAGTGTGTTCCAACTGTGCCAGCTGTTTTCATCTTGACTCACTGTCCGAGGGTTTTGTCCTTGTTTTGATCCTTTTAAGGGTGGTTTTGCACGCTTTGCTTAGCTTCCAAAGGAAGTTTGACCCTTTGGTCAAGCTTCTTGAGGAAGCTTGACCCTTTTGGTTTAGCTTCCTCAAGAAGCTTGACCCCTTTGGTCAAGCTTCTTTTAGAAGCCTTGAGCCTCTCTCTTGGCTTATCCAAGAAGCCTCACCTCTCTCCCTCTATAAAACACACACTTCACCTCCATTTGCAAGGGTTAGAAGCTTTGGGCTGAGATATACACATACAACCCTCCATCTCTCTACTTCAAGCCTCCAAACACCCTTGTTCTTGGCCATTTTACACTACAACTCCTAGCCTACCACCTCCACCATCCATTCCAGCCCCTTGACACTGATTTTCAGAGGTTGAGAGCTCACAATCTTGGACCAAAAGCTGCTGCATTGCTGTGCCACAAGGGTAAGTCTCCATTTTCCCTTTACTTGCATTCTTTTGCTTCATTTCTTAGCCCTATTTGCAAGCATTTTTGGGCTTCGACCTAAACTGTGAAGTGTCTTATTTTGAGCCCCTCTTCAACTTTGTTTAAGGACACGTTGCTGTTTGAAGTCATCTACCTCCCCTTACCCTCTATCTCTCTTTTAGGGCTATTTTTGCATCATATTTTAGCCTTACTTGTAAACATTTTTGGACCTTGACCTAAACTGAAGAAAGACTTATTTTGGCCTTCTCTTTAAGTTTGTCTGAGGTCACTTTTCTGGTTGAAGTCATCTTCCCTTATGCATGCTTCATTTCTTCATGATTAGGGCTATGCATTAGAGCACTTGCATTGGCCATGGTTTGGCCTATTAGCCACTGAAATTCAGTGGATTTTCAGTGGCTTAGATGCATTTTTGAGAGCCAAAATCAGAGGGGGGGGTGACCCCCTCTCTCCTTGTCTTGTTTGGTGGTCTTGTTGGCCTTCCAAAGGGACCCCTTTTTGCATGCTTTGAAGTCATGTTTCAGGCCTCATTCTGAGGGTTTTAAGGTCTGCCTAAGCTCTGTCAAGAGCCCATTTTTCCATATTTTATGTCTATGATGCATGTGTGGAGCAATCCCATTCAAGGCCTTTCAAAGGGCCTTCCATTTGCATGTTTCTGAGACTCATTTCAGGGCCTATTTGGTGGGTTTTAGGGCTGTCATAACTCATTTTTAGAGTTGGTTTTGCTATGCTAAGTGTCCTTCATGCATGTGTGGAACAACCCTCTTTTTGGCTCTCCAAAGGAGCTCATCATTTTTGCATGCATTGGATGCATTTTAGTGGTTATTTGGGCATATTTTGTCATGTTTTATTCACTGTTTTTGACTGGTTTGATGAGTTCTCATACGCTTCATATACATGCCATGTAAACCATGCTTGCTAGCCAATGTTGCATGCTATTTTAGTCCATCATGTTAGCATTTTTTGGCCATGCTTTGAACTAACATTGTGCATATTTTGGGACTTGCCTTGGCTCTGTTTTTGTACTTCATGATCAAATAATGCCTGCTTTGTATACTTGTGGTTCAATGCATTGGACTAGTTTTGAGTTTCGGGGCTTATTTCATGCATAGAGTGATATATTTCCATGATTTGGGACCATTGCATATCATATTTTAGTGCTGGAAATTAAATGTTCGTATGCCATCTTGCATCTCTTGCCATGCTTTGGTAGAGTGGCATTCGATGCCTTAGGTTCGATTCTCGGTATGCGTGCATGTGTGCACGCATTTCGGTTGTCTCATTTTCATCTAATGGCCACTGATGTGAGTGTGGCTGAGGTCCACTCATGTTGGTTTAAGTCCATCATGCATTGTGTATGCCATTTCAGTTCATAGCATTGCGTATGCTAAGTTGCATGATAGAGCATTGTGTATGCCATGTTACATCGAGCATTGTGTATGCCATTTCATAGCATTACGTATGCTAGGTTGTATATTAGTCACATTCATGCATGTCATGCATATTGCATCGTGTTTGGGATAGGAGTTAGCCCAAGCACGGGAAACGAGGGACGTTTCGTACTCCGAGTGACGAAACGTGTCTCAATTCCCGGTCACCGGCACTCCGGATTAACCATGATGGAGTCTCGGTCTTGTTGTTGTGTTTTTATGTGCATTCATTTCATATTGAGTCGTGCAATTCGACTCCTCGGCCATCATGCATCGAGATGCATGATTGGTGGCACGAGGATCGAGGTGTGCATACATATGTGAAAATACTTTGCCATGTCCCCCTTTCTTGCTCTCTGTTGCAGCAAATCAGAAACCGGCAGTCTTTTGGAGCTTCGCGCAACATTCCGGGATTAATTGCAAACAGAGGCAAACCGGGGCATCGCAATGGATTTCCGCGCAAGGCAACTCAAGCATGCATCATTTGGAACAGAGCTGAGGCGGTCCATGGGCTTGCATGCTAATTTACTGCTTTCCTAGTTAATTTGTTAATTAATTAGGGTTTTTATTCGGACTGTATTATTTATTTGGGACTGTATTATTTATTCGAACCCTCCGGGCGAGGGCACAATTGTAATAAGTGTGTGTGGGTGTGATGTATGTCTTCCAACCCCACGTCTTTCTCCATTTTATTTACCAGTTTATGATGGTTAGATTAGGGCATGTTTCAATTAGCATACAGTATGATAGCATGTTTGCATTCATTTATCTGTTTTGCATGCACCGGGCTCGGCGCATCATACTAATTGCATTGTATTTCAATTTCGAGTTGAATACTTGTTAGTTGTAGCATTTCACATGCCATGTTTAGAATAGCCGAGCCTATCTTAGTTGCATTTTTGCATGTGTTGCATTAGGCATTTCAACATAGTTAGGATCATGCATGGATTTCTAACATAGCTTCTGTTTTGGCTCGGAGTACTCGGTAAGTGTTTATGCATTGGCATCCTTGCATGTGTGTGAGTGACTGCCATGATAGCATGCTTATCATGAGGCTATGTGCTTATGTGATATAACTGCCTGAATGCCTATGGGTGAAGGTTAGATTATCTGAATTGGAATAATGCATTGACTGTGAGTTTTAAGCCCACTAGATAGTGGCAAAACCATGTTTTCTAAGCCCACCCGAGGGTGGCAAAATCTTCATTTTAAGCCTACTTGCGAGTAGCAAACCATTTTCAAAACAAACATGAAATGTTTCGTTCCAATTCAGGCGACCCAGTCTATACTTGTATGCTGTACGCATCACATAGTAAATCTAGGCTAATAACCGGAATAAGAACACATAATGTTTTCAAAACTAGATATCATGGTTAGTAGAGGCTGATCTTTGATCAAGCGAGCGGGGTTGCTCACGAAGTGACCTTCCCCAATCGTACCCAAGTTCCCGAGCCGAGGCAACTTTGGTGATGACGGACACGTGGCCTTAGGCAACGAGTCAGGGTTTCCTAAATTTCCCAAAATAAAATATTTAGGTGGCGACTCTGTATCTGGCAAAGCAGTCCATGTTTGGCACTTCTTTCAAAAAAATCTGTTTTCAAAAACGATTTGCTGGATTTGGACTCTTTGATGATTTCATCGGTCTTACATTGCACTCTGCGAGATTAGATACAGGACCGTGACACAAATTGAGTCCGAACTGTAGTGAGGGCCCGAGGGCGCATCTATAGGTACCAAAAGTCATTATTTCTTCCATGATTTAAGAGATTTTGGTACTAAGTGAATCCAATAAAGTCCTAAAGTATCCTAGTGAGAAAAGGGGTGGTCGGCTCATGTGTTCAAGATTTGGAGAATTTATGTGTACAACTAGATGTAATATTTGTAGACATAAATTGAATTAAGGTACAAACACACGCACACACACACGCATATATATATATATATATATGATTGGATTCTCATGATTTTAGAGAATATTATATTTGATTCTCATTATAACCTAGGGAGGTGATATGATGGTTGGCCATGATGAAGATTTGGAAGGATCCTATTGATTTATTTTGTGTACAAAAGATCTCCTATGTGCAACTTGTTTAATTTGGAAATTGGTACAAATATATATATATATAAAGGTACAAAATCTTTTCATATATTCTCCATATCTTTCATTATCTTTCAAAATCTTTCCATATTTAGATTTGATCACAAAGTACACCTATATATATATATAAGGATGAGACGGCTAGCCATAGTACTTGGATTTGGGGAGATTTTTTTCTTTATTTTTGTGTACAAATTGTATCTAATTAGAAGATATTTGTGTAAAAAATAAATATAAGATACAAATATGTATATCTATATATGTGTGTGTGTGTGTGTGTGTGTGTAAAACCAATAATTTGGGGTCAATTTGTGATTCAAGAAAAATGTGAGGGCTAAGGTCTTAATTTATGAATTAGAACATTTATGTAGTATTTAATTTAATTAGGATTTAGAAATTCAATTCGGTTAAAATACCTTTATTTTCGATTAAACGGCGAATTGTAATGAGGACCAAAAATCTATAGTTTTGAATAATAGATTTATAATTAGGGTTTTAGAAATGATTGCTAAGTTATCAGGATTGGTCAAGGTTTGTGGGTTCTTGGTTGACTCCTTTTTTGACCCTAGGGTTAAAATTGAAATCAATAGAAATTCGAGGGTCTTTATTGAAATTTTTTTGAAAGCGGGGGTCTAGAATAAAATTACCAAGGTTAAGGGCCTCACAGTTAATATTTGGGTGTCAGAATCGGTTACTTAGCTATCATGGCTGATTAGGGTTTGTATGGGTTTGTTTGCGATGCGTTTTTGGTTCTAGGGGTTAATTTTGTGAATAAACACATAACTAAGGGCTTTATTATAAAATATCAAAAGTCAGTGACTTAATTGGGTTTTCAAAAGTTGGAGGTCTCACAAAATGTGCATTAAGGATGTGGTCGTATTAGGTGGGGGGATAATGTCACAACTTGGGAATTCTATCAAATATTTGATCCACGAATTCGATTCTAGATTGATGTAAAATTTTGTAGAAATCCCTATAATTAGGTAGATAATTGTAGAAATTTTCCATCATAAGGTGGTGGAAGGATCTAGATAGCTTTTATACTACCATATCATTGATATTTATAGATATCTGGACTATCAATTAAAGCCTTGAACGTCTGTAAATATGAGAGGCAACCATTTGGTTATGACAGCAGAATCTAGATAGTTTCCATACCATTGGGTTCTTGGCATTTGTATATATCTGGACCATTAATTGAAGATTTGAAGGCCTATAATATATGTAAGGCATCACTTAGCCAAACTGAGAAAGCAATTGTAAACTTGTGAATTCTATTAAATTGTTTTCCTTTTGTGTATTCCTTACTTCCAACTCAAACTCTACCTTCTTGTGAACTTACTACTTTCAATTCAAACTCTCTCTCTACTTTCAATTAAAACTCTATACAC